>JAUPTC010000633.1:0-10000 GCA_030762895.1 Sophora flavescens
ACCTTTTCCTCGTTGGATTTGTTCATCAGTAATAGTTTCCTGGTGGAGAAAATTCAATGAAGATTTTGTTTTGACAAAATTTGACACTTGGAAGAAGCATGGACTACAAAGAAGGAGACTTCCTCAGTCTGTGTCCACTCCAGTAAATTCTCCAGCAAGAGAAAAAGGCAAAAATATAGTTGGATCTACTTCATCAGTAGTTTCTCAACCCCCCAGCCCTTTCTCTCCCTATACTTTAACCTTTGATGCTGCTTCCCCAGCAGAATTAAAGAAAAAATTATTAGAAGCTGCCTCAACTGTTGGTTCCGATGAAGCTATTGAAGAACCAGAGTTTTCAGCTGAAGATCTTGAAGAATATAATCCATATCTGGAAAATAATGACCCAGATGTTGGATTTGTTGACTTTTGAAGATAAGTTTTGTCGCATCTTCCCACTAAAATAAAGATAGCAGACAAAATTGATTCCTCATTCAGCATAAAATATTTAAAGCAGAGTCTATCAGACACAAATGTGGCCGCCCATGTGCCATTCTGCTTTAATAAAGAAAGTTGTTTGTCATGACTTGCCGAAAGCACTCTTGTGGAAGACAAAAGTAAAAGATGATTAGTAAAGCTGGTACCAAAGTCAAAAGAAGCATAGTACCTGCTTTTCGGATTCCAAAATTTTGAAGTCCGTGGCTCGAAGCTGAAGGTTCCTCCCTCTATATAAGGAACTCGAAGACTCAGTTGAAAGACACAGCTTACTTCACTCTGAACTTACTAATCTCTCTCTTTTGTAATCTTGCAGTGTTTTCAAGTTTTCTTAAGAGCCTCTTGTATTTGTAAGTTCTTGAATATCTTTGAATATTTTGTAAATCACTTCGCCTAAATCTGTGGCATATAGTGATCTGTAAAATCTCTGAATATATCTATCTTTTGACATACGTCTATATTTTGAATTATTTTCCTACTCTGTTTTCGTGTTTAAACCAATATTTTCAATATGTCTCTAACATCTTTATGTGAAATGATCCGCAGTGGCCCTCTTGGTATCAGAGCCAGGTTTCGATCCTGGGACCTGTGGGTTACTGGTGAAGGAATAGTCGAGTGGAATATTGATGGTTTTACTGAACATCAAATTCTGCGAAAATTAGAAGAAATGTCCATGGCAGCTACTGCATACAGAGCTCGTGGAAACACTGCTCTAAGTACTGTCAAAATCCTTATAAATGGCTTCACAGGTAGCCTAAAAGGATGGTGGGACAATAATTTAAAAGAACAGGAGCGAAATTTAGTTTTTACCTCGGTAAAAACTGAAACTTGCATGGAAAATGGTCAACAGGTTGAAAGACAGGTTGATCAACAAGTTGAAACATTAATTTTCGGAATATCTCAGGCATTTATTGGCGACACTAATACGTTTGCTGATAGGTCCCTTGAAATACTAAACAATTTATACTGTCCTACTCTTGGAGAGTTCAGATGGTATAAAGATAATTTTTTAACAAAAATTTATACTAGAACTGACTGTAGAGAAGCTTATTGGAAGGATAGATTTATATCTGGTCTTCCAAAGAATTTTTCTACTAAAGTTAGGACTCAATTAAAATTGGAATACCCTGGCACTCCTTTAGAGGAATTAACCTATGGAAGGTTAATTTCAATTATTAATAAAACAGGTTTACAATTTTGTACTGATATTAAAATGCATAGACAAGCTAAATTTGAAAGTAAAACAAATTCGAAAGAATTGGGTAATTTTTGTGAACAATTTGGTTATGAAAAATTAACTCCTCCTTCTAAACAAAGAAAAGTTACTTCTCAAAAGTTTTCAAAAAGGTTTCCTTCAAAGAAACGTTTTTCTAAACAGAAAAAGAAATAAAACCTTATAAAAAATCACAAAAGAAAACTTATAAGAAACCTTTTTCAAAAGATTTCAAGAAAAATATCACATGTTACAAATGTGGTCGTGTAGGACACATGGCAAGAGATTGTCGTGTGAAACAAAAGATTAAAGAATTAAAAATGGATGATGATCTTAAGGATCAGATTTCAAAAATTCTTCTTTATGATACTAATTCTTCAGAAGAATTATCTTCGGATGATGATTCCGATGTTATATATCACAATCAGGAAACATCTGATTCTGATACAGGCTGTTTAAGCTGTGGAAGTTTAGGTGATAACTGTCATTGTAAACTCACAATTAACGTTATTACCAAAGAGGCAAGAGTTTTACTTGATTTAATCAATCAAGTTGATGATCCACAAGTTAAACTAGCTATGCTTGAAAAATATAAAGAATTAGAATCTCAAGAAGTTGAAAAACAAGAATTTAAAGGTTATTCTTTAAAAGAGATTTTGTCTTCATCTCAGCCATCATCTTCTTTTAATCAAGAACCTTTAAGTCTTTCTTTTTTATATAAAGAAATTAAAATTTTAAAATCTGAAATTGCTGATTTAAAACTAAAAACTAAAATTTTAGAGCAAAATTTTTCAAAAAATCCGGGGAAGGAACAGGTAAATCTTTCTGCTTCTTCTTCTTCTCAAAGTTTTCAAAATGATTTTCCTTCTGATAATAATGAGATGGGTGAAAATAAGTTTTTAATGAGACTTAAAACTTTACAGCAAAAATGGCATGTGAAAGTTAATTTGAAAATTAAAAACTCTTTTCACAAATCATTTATTGCTTTGATAGATTCAGGTGCTGATCTGAATTGTATTCAAGAAGGTTTAATCCCAACTCAATATTATAAGAAAACTATACAAAAGCTTTATACTGCAAATAATGAAAAGCTTCAAGTTAATTATAAGCTTGAAGAAGCCAGTATTTGCAATAATGGCATATGTTTTAAAAATACCTTTTTACTTGTAAAAAATATGTCTGAACAAATCATTTTAGGAACCCCTTTTATAACTCAATTATATCCTTTTGGAGTTTCTGAAAATGGGTTGACAACTAAAAGAAATAATGAAGAAATACTTTTGAATTTTTAACTCCTGTAAAATCAAAAGATTTAAACATTTTATCTGAAAATAACTTTCATTCGATTCTAACAGAAAGCAAAACCGAGATCAATTTTCTGCAAAAAGAAATTGTATATCAAAAGATTGAAAAACAATTACAAGATCCTTTGATAAAGGAAAAGGTAATTGCTCTTCAAAAAAGAATTTGAAACAGAAGTATGTTCAATAATTCCAAATGCTTTTTGGAATAGAAAAATTCATACTGTATCTTTACCGTATGAAAAGGATTTTGATGAAAAGAACATACCAACCAAAGCTAGACCTATTCAGATGAATAGTGAAACTTTGGAGTTTTGTAAAAAGGATATACAAGATCTTTTGAATATAAAATTGATAAGGCCGAGCAAGTCTCCCTGGAGTTGCACAGCTTTTTATGTTAATAATAATTCTGAAATAGAACGTGGTGAACCACGAATGGTTATAAATTACAAGCCTTTAAATAAAGCGTTACAGTGGATCCGCTACCCTGTACCTAATAAAAAGGATCTCGATAAAAAAGACTGCACAATGCAGTTATCTTTTCAAAATTTGATTTAAAATCAGGTTATTATCAAATAGCCTTACAAGAAGAGGATAAATATAAAACTGCTTTCACTGTACCTTTAGGCCATTACGAATGGAATGTAATGCCTCTTGGTTTAAAAAATGCACCATCAGAATTTCAAAATATCATGGATAAGATATTAAAGCCTCATTCTGAGTTTGCTTTAATATATATCGATGATATATTAATATTTTCAAATTCTTTGGATCAACATTTCAAACATTTGAATATATTCAAAGAAACCATAAAAAGAAATGGAATGGCTTTGTCTGCCAAAAAGACAAAACTTTGCTTAACAAAAATGAGGTTTTTGGGTCATGAAATATTTCAAGGCACAATTACTCCCATCAGTAGAAGCATAGCTTTTGCTGATAACTTTCCAAATGAATTAAAAGATAAAACACAACTTCAAAGATTTTTGGGTTGTTTAAATTATGTTTCTGAATTTATTCCTAATATTAGAATAAAATGCAAAGCCCTATATAGTAGACTTAGAAAGACTAAGAATCCAAAACCTTGGTCAGATGAGTTGTCTAAGCTAGTGGCTGAAATAAAAAGGGAAGTCAAGTCTCTACCGTGTCTTGGTATTCCTCATCCAGATGCTAGTCTAATAGTCCCAGACAGATGCATCGGAAAAAGGATATGGTGGCATCCTGCTACTGGATCCTCCCGAGTCAAAAGTCGAACAAATTGTCCGATATCATTCTCGGTCTTTGGATCTCATCACAAGAAAAATATAGTACTATTAAAAAGGAAATTTTATCTATAGTACTATGTATTACAAAATTTCAAGATGATCTTTTTAATAAAAGATTTTTATTACGAATAGATTGCAAAAGCAAAAGATGTTTTAGAAAAGGATGTTAAAAATCTTGTTTCAAAACATATTTTTGCCGGATGGCAAAGTCTTTTAAGCTGTTTTGATTTTGAAATTGAATATTTAAAGGGTGAAAATAATTTTGTCCCTCGATTATCTAACCAGGGAATTTTTGTAGGAATCTCCAACAAAATGAGTGGGTCCCGAGGTGGACATTCCTCTTCAACATCCAAACCTTTAACATTGGACTCATTTGCACCTAGTGCAACACAAATAGCCAAAACCCCAATACAAGCCCAACAGCCCAATAAAAAACCCTCATCCTCTATTGAAATAGCAAATAGGTTTACTCCTTTGGGTAAACCAACCCAAACCCAAACTCAAAATAACCCAACACAAACCCAAATACAACCTTTGGAGCGTGAGCCCCTTCAACATAAAACAAAACCCCTATGTAAAAGGTCACATTTTACGGAGCCCGAGATGGGTGACCCATCTGTAAATGTTTCAGGCCCCTGGAACATTTATTCAAAATATCACACTATGGAAGGTTCAGGTTGGATCCCATCCTATGGATCCAAGAAAAATATAAAATTTTATCAATTTATCTTGCTGGATACCAAATCAGCAGATATTGTTCAAAATTATAATGAAAATGATAAAACAAAAGTGGCTTATTCCCAGTGTAAGATTCTAAAGGTTTTAACCATGTCCGAGTGGGACAAGCACCCACAAAAGCCTAAAAGGTTCTCTAGGGTATTTGACCCTCTCCTGTATTCGATTATTTTGATTACCTGTATGCCTGGGAAAATATCTTGGAGCTTCCCAATGATAAGCATTCATGGTATTTTCAAATATTAAGCAATCAATCTACTTATCCATCTTGGTTTTTAGATTGGTTTGTGAATAATGGGATATCTGTTGAGATCTTCCCAAATGCAATATACTCAACATATTTAGAGTACAAGACTCTAACACCCAAAATCCCAGCACATGAAAAATTATTAAGGTTTTGTGCTCAATTTGGTTTATCATGGCTCCACCGATATAGCTATGATACTCATTGACATCTTCGGAACCTTTTCCTCGTTGGATTTGTTCATCAGTAATAGTTTCCTGGTGGAGAAAATTCAATGAAGATTTTGTTTTGACAAAATTTGACACTTGGAAGAAGCATGGACTACAAAGAAGGAGACTTCCTCAGTCTGTGTCCACTCCAGTAAATTCTCCAAAGAAGAGATAAAGGCAAAAATATAGTTGGATCTACTTCATCGTAGTTTCTCAACCCCCGACCCTTTCTCTCCCTATACTTTAACCTTTGATCTTGCTTCCCAGCAGAATTAAAGAAAAAAATTATTAGAAGCTGCCTCAATTGTTGGTTCCGATGAAGCTATTGAAGAACCGAGTTTTCATTTGAAGATCTTGAAGAATATAATCCATATCTGGAAAATAATGACCCAGATGTTGGATTTGTTGACTTTGAAGATAAGTTTTGTCGCATCTTCCCACTAAAATAAAGATAGCGAGACAAAATTGATTCCTCATTCAAAGCATAAAATATTTAAAGCAGAGTCTATCGACACAAATGTGGCCGCCCATGTGCCATTCTGCTTTAATAAAGAAAGTTGTTTGTCATGACTTGCCGAAAGCACTCTTGTGGCAGACAAAAGTAAAAGATGATTAGTAAAGCTGGTACCAAAGTCAAAAGAAGCATAGTACCTGCTTTTCGGATTCCAAAATTTTGAAGTCCGTGGCTCGAAGCTGAAGGTTCCTCCCTCTATATAAGGAACTCGAAGACTCAGTTGAAAGACACAGCTTACTTCACTCTGAACTTACTAATCTCTCTCTTTTGTAATCTTGCAGTGTTTTCAAGTTTTCTTAAGAGCCTCTTGTATTTGTAAGTTCTTGAATATCTTTGAATATTTTGTAAATCACTTCGCCTAAATCTGTGGCATATAGTGATCTGTAAAATCTCTGAATATATCTATCTTTTGACATACGTCTATATTTTCAATTATTTTCCTACTCTGTTTTCGTGTTTAAACCAATATTTTCAATATGTCTCTAACATCTTTATGTGAAATGATCCGCAGTTTTAGGCTTTTGTGGGTGCTGTCCCCAGTCGGACATGGTTAAAACCTTTAGAATCTTACACTGGGAATAAGCCACTTTTGTTTTATCCTTTTCATTATAATTTTGAACAATATCTGCTGATTTGGTATCCAGCAAGATAAATTGATAAAATTTTATATTTTTCTTGGATCCATAGGATGGGATCCAACCTGAACCTTCCATAGTGTGATATTTTGAATAAATGTTCCAGGGGCCTGAAACATTTACTGATGGGTCACCCATCTCGGGCTCAATGTGACCTTTTACATAGGGGTTTTGTTTTATGTTGAAGGGGCTCACGCTCCAAAGGTTGTATTTGGGTTTGTGTTGGGTTATTTTGAGTTTGGGTTTGGGTTGGTTTACCCAAAGGAGTAAACCTATTTGCTATTTCAATAGAGGATGAGGGTTTTTTATTGGGCTGTTGGGCTTGTATTGGGGTTTTGGCTATTTGTGTTGCACTAGGTGCAAATGAGTCCAATGTTAAAGGTTTGGATGTTGAAGAGGAATGTCCACCTCGGGACCCACTCATTTTGTTGGAGATTCCTGCAAAAATTCCCTGGTTAGATAATCAGGGACAAAATTATTTTCACCCTTTAAATATTCAATTTCAAAATCAAAACAGCTTAAAAGACTTTGCCATCTGGCAAAAATATGTTTTGAAACAAGATTTTTAACATCCTTTTCTAAAACATCTTTTTCTTGCTTTGCAATCTATTCGTAATAAAAATCTTTTATTAAAAAGATCATCTTGAAATTTTGTAATACATAGTACTATAGATAAAATTTCCTTTTTAATAGTACTATATTTTTCTTGTGATGAGATCCAAAGACCAGAATGATATCGGACAATTTGTTCGACTTTTGACTCGGGAGGATCTGCAGCGAGGATGCCACCATATCCTTTTCCGATGCATCCATGTCCGGACTATTAGACTAGCATCCTGGATGAGGAATACCAAGACACGGTAGAGACTTGACTTCCCTTTTTATTTCAGCCACTAGCTTAGACAACTCATCTGACCAAGGTTTTGGATTCTTAGTCTTTCTAAGTCTACTATATAGGGCTTTGCATTTTATTCTAATATTAGGAATAAATTCAGAAACATAATTTAAACAACCCAAAAATCTTTGAAGTTGTGTTTTATCTTTTAATTCATTTGGAAAGTTATCAGCAAAAGCTATGCTTCTACTGATGGGAGTAATTGTGCCTTGAAATATTTCATGGCCCAAAAACCTCATTTTTGTTAGACAAAGTTTTGTCTTTTTGCGCGAACAAGGCCATTCCATTTCTTTTTATGGTTTCTTTGAATACATTCAAATGTTTGAAATGTTGATCCAAAGAATTTGAAAATATTAATATATCATCGATATATATTAAAGCAAACTCGAATGAGGCTTTAATATCGATCCATGATATTTTGAAATTTCGATGGTGCATTTTTTAAACCAAGAGGCATTACATTCCATTCGTAATGGCCTAAAGGTACTGATGAAAGCAGTTTTATATTTATCCTCTTCTTGTAAGGCTATTTGATAATAACCCGATTTTAAATCAAATTTTGAAAAGATAACTGCATTGTGCGATCTTTTATCAGATCCTTTTTATTAGGTACAGGGTAGCGGATCCACTGTAACGCTTTATTTAAAGGCTTGTAATTTATAACCATTCGTGGTTCACCACGTTCTATTTCAGAATTATTATTAACATAAAAAGCTGTGCAACTCCAGGGAGACTTGCTCGGCCTTATCAATTTTTTATTCAAAAGATCTTGTATATCCTTTTTACAAAACTCCAAAGTTTCACTATTCATCTGAATAGGTCTAGCTTTGGTTGGTATGTTCTTTTCATCAAAATCCTTTTCATACGGTAAAGATACAGTATGAATTTTTCTATTCCAAAAAGCATTTGGAATTATTGAACATACTTCTGTTTCAAATTCTTTTTGAAGAGCAATTACCTTTTCCTTTATCAAAGGATCTTGTAATTGTTTTTCAATCTTTTGATATACAATTTCTTTTTGCAGAAAATTGATCTGCTTCTTTTGACTTTGGTACCAGCTTTACTATTCATCTTTTACTTTTGTCTGCCACAAGAGTGCTTTCGGCAAGTCATGACAAACAACTTTCTTTATTAAAGCAGAATGGCACATGGGCGGCCACATTTGTGTCTGATAGACTCTGCTTTAAATATTTTATGCTGAATGAGGAATCAATTTTGTCTGCTATCTTTATTTTAGTGGGAAGATGCGACAAAACTTATCTTCAAAAGTCAACAAATCCAACATCTGGGTCATTATTTTCCAGATATGGATTATATTCTTCAAGATCTTCAGCTGAAAACTCTGGTTCTTCAATAGCTTCATCGGAACCAACAGTTGAGGCAGCTTCTAATAATTTTTTCTTTAATTCTGCTGGGGAAGCAGCATCAAAGGTTAAAGTATAGGGAGAGAAAGGGCTGGGGGGTTGAGAAACTACTGATGAAGTAGATCCAACTATATTTTTGCCTTTATCTCTTCTTTGGAGAATTCTATGGAGTGGACACAGATCGAGGAAGTCTCCTTCTTTGTAGTCCATGCTTCTTCCAAGTGTCAAATTTTGTCAAAACAAAATCTTCATTGAATTTTCTCCACCAGAAACTATTATCGATGAACAAATCCAACGAGGAAAAGGTTACGGAAGATGCTGATGAGTATCATAGCTATATCGGTGGAGCCATGATAAACCAAATTGAGCACAAAACCTTAATAATTTTTCATGTGCTGGGATTTTGGGTGTTAGAGTCTTGTACTCTAAATATGTTGAGTATATTGCATTTGGGAAGATCTCAACAGATATCCCATTATTCACAAACCAATCTAAAAACCAAGATGGATAAGTAGATTGATTGCTTAATATTTGAAAATACCATGAATGCTTATCATTGGGAAGCTCCAAGATATTTTCCCAGGCATACAGGTAATCAAAATAATCGAATACAGGAGGGTCAAATACCCTAGAGAACCTTTTAGGCTTTTGTGGGTGCTGTCCCCAGTCGGACATGGTTAAAACCTTTAGAATCTTACACTGGGAATAAGCCACTTTTGTTTTATCATTTTCATTATAATTTTGAACAATATCTGCTGATTTGGTATCCAGCAAGATAAATTGATAAAATTTTATATTTTTCTTGGATCCATAGGATGGGATCCAACCTGAACCTTCCATAGTGTGATATTTTGAATAAATGTTCCAGGGGCCTGAAACATTTACTGATGGGTCACCCATCTCGGGCTCCAGAAGTAACAGCCTTTTACATAGGGGTTTTGTTTTATGTTGAAGGGGCTCACGCTCCAAAGGTTGTATTTGGGTTTGTGTTGGGTTATTTTGAGTTTGGGTTTGGGTTGGTTTACCCAAAGGAGTAAACCTATTTGCTATTTCAATAGAGGATGAGGGTTTTTTATTGGGCTGTTGGGCTTGTATTGGGGTTTTGGCTATTTGTGTTGCACTAGGTGCAAATGAGTCCAATGTTAAAGGTTTGGATG
>JAUPTC010000633.1:15000-40792 GCA_030762895.1 Sophora flavescens
CGAGATTCCTTGTGACGCCATCATCTTTAAAAAGAAAGATCTCATCATCCAGTTATCTCTCTTTCACCGTACTCAATTAACTATGGCATCCTGTATGAATTAGATACCCATTCTCATGACTCATGAGATAGGTCACACGTCAATGACGTTTTTGAAAAGATATAGGGTAAAATTGATCAACAAGTGATAAGTTCTATCGAACTACCACTGACATTAATCGTCTTAAAGATCACCAAAGAAATCTTCAAGAAAAGAAATTTATTGATCTTTCTTTCACAAAGACATAGAGAAGAATTTTATCAATTTGAAAGATACAGGAACATCCAAAGATAGAAAAATATTCTTCAATTAGGTTCGTGGGTGTAAAAACGCATGATCAATACATATTTACAAACATGAATCTAATAAAGTTCATTCTCTCACAAGAACTTCCATCGGATTTAGAAAATCAAAGGGTGAATAGTTTCTAATCCCGAGAGGATTCATTCTTAGTACAAAGAATTTACAAAATGACAAATTTAAAAAAGAAAAACAAGCCTCGCTAAAAATCAGATCGGGTCACCTTTACCAAAGTAAAAGTGATTAGACTAAGTTTCATCAAGGAACTTGGGTCACCAAGAAGTTGTTTGTGTTATAATTAACTTGAGAAATGGTCATAACAAATTCTTTTCAACGAAACGTTAAAATATCCAGACCAATGGATGATATCAATTTCATCTACTCAAATGTCTAGTACACTAAGGGTTATTCAGAAGTGTGAGTACAACTGCTCACAAATAAGGAAATCAATTAGAATAAATTGAAATTTATGGACTAGCATAACCAATTTATGAGTCCTGATAGTTTCAAATAAAATTCAAAAAAATCTGTCTGACACACACAAACTTCACCGCTGTGATTATCTAATACAACCGTAGGACTCGATAAACAAATGTTGACTTACAAATTCATAAGAATCGAATAGTACAGTGAAGAGTTTCTTAATCATGAGACATTCGTTTAAGGTCGAAATTTCAACTTAATTTGCCTTGGTTCCAATCAACACACAAATCTTTCCATACACACTTAGTATGGTTACCTTGAATCGTGCACGATCGCGGACAATTTAATCAATCTATCGAACATTCGAAGAGTTGACCGAAACTTATAGTAAATCATCTCAAATTTTATACACACCGATGAGATTAGATTTAGTGTTTAGTTTTACGTTGAAAACTAAGGTGATTCTAACCCCTATCATACGTGATTTTAGTAAAAATATGATGTTTAGTTACTATCAATTAAAATTGGTTCTATCTTTAGAAACGATTTTGACTAGAAACTACAAAAAAGTAGTTTTTGCGTTGTGTTAAAAAAAATTATACTAAGTTTTACATCAAACTTGCTTTCAAAATAAAAACATTCAAAAATAAATTCATTCACTTCAAACACAATTTTAACCAAATCAATTTTTAAAAAATCAATTTCATTTAAAATTAATTTTAGAACATTTATCCAAATTACGTACACTTGCGTAATGGAATCAATTCAGCGTGATGAATGCAAGGGCACCGGCATCTGTGGATGACTTTCCATATTTCTTCTTTTTTTTTATTTTGGGTTTACACTTTACATGACTTGACTTTTACGCTTCTAACTTGGAAGAAGGTCAAGTATCTGTTGACTCTCTTGACTTCTATTCCTTCTCTAGTCAGTCAATTTTCGATTTTTCTAACGAGAAAAGTTAACACATTGATCTTTTGTTCATTACTTTTCAGTATTTTTTTAAAAAAATTATTTTTCATTGTATTTATTTATTTATTTTTGGGTGAAATTCAATGTTTTTCTTTTGTACACACCAAGTAGTTGGTCATCAAATTCAAGTATTCAACAATATACAACGTCTAATCATCGTATTGAAATGCTATCTTTTTATATGCAAATTGAAGCAAAATTAAACCATTCTCACTTTTTTTCTTTTTATACACACAGGCTTGTAATTGATGATTCAATTTTATTGATTCTAAATCCAAGATATCTCAATACCGACGATCTTTAAAATATTTCAGACAGATCTTACCATCACCTGGAACAAGAAGTTTGGGTGATTCAAATTAACCAATATAGAAGTGATGATTGCAGTGTTATTATCAACTTTCTTTAATTGAAATTTGAAAGTTGAAACTTATTCGCATTCACTGATAAAAATATGGAAATTGATAAATCAATTAAAGAAGTTGTGTGTGTATATAACACAAGGATTAAAATATTTGTTTTTCTTGATTTTTCCCTCTCTCAACGATATCCCACTTGTTCGTGTGACGTGGGGTGAATATGGAAATTGATAATCAATTAAAGAAATTGTGTATAAAATCCAAGGACTAAAATATTAAGTTTTTCTTCTTTTTTTCTCTCTCAACGATATCATGTTTGGTAACTATAATAAGTTAGTTTATATTTTATAACTTATTTAACTAAAGTAAAGATATTTGATAAACAAACTTATCTTGTTAACTTATATTTTTTTATTTATAACCAAATTTATTTAACTTATAACTTATTAGCATTTCTCTCATTTTTACCCTTATTAATTAAATGAAATTCCTACTTTACCCGACATCCAATAAAATAAATTTTACATGAAAAAAATCATACAAATATGTCGTTTTAATTATATTATTTAATCAAAATATTTAAAAATAAATTATAAAAATATTATTCTAATTATAAAGCTTTAATTATGATTTGAAATGATTTTGTATAAAAATTATATGTACTTTTTTATAATTTTATATTTACAAACTAATTCAAGCACTTACTATACAAAATAGTCCAAAAAACGTGTTGCAGGTTGTTTTGGTTCTCAATAATTCGGTCCTTGTGGATCCGCATGAACGAGATTATTTTTAAGTAAGGGAAGCTTGATTTCCACAAAGTGATTGATTTAATTAGGCTCAAAGCTTGGAGTTGGTGTATCATATCAAATCTCGGTGTTTGTTTCTCATATATAGATTGGTAATCATATATAGATTGGTGTTTGTTTGGAAGCTTGCTATAGGAAGTAGACTCCATTTCTACACAAAATTGGTAAATGACCCGATGTCATGGGTTAGACTACCTATTGTACTCGATCGTCTTAAAATAATACTTGTTTGCTTATAGAATAACGTGAATTTTGCTAAACGTTTCAAACTCAATCATCTAGCTTTTCAACTATCAACTATATATAAGCTTTCAATTTACTAGGTATAAACTAGCTTATGGCTATTAGCTAGCTTATCGGCTATTTTTGGCAAACAAAGTTTTGCTTGCGAAATGCAGGATTAATTAAAATTTAAATAAAATTAATTATACAAAATTAATTTCATTAAATAAGATGCATGCAATAAACTTATGTAAAAATATAGGTGAATTCTTCCATACCCCATTAAAATTGAGGCCAAATTTACCCTGCTTGTATGGTCCAATAAGGTGTTGCCAATTAGGGCCAGCTCATTTAAAAATTTTCAACTCTTCAAAGCCTTGGTCAAACCTCATTAAGGGCATATCTACAAAAACCAATACTTACTAAAATATATTTTTTCTGTTATGTCCTTACTTCGGTCCCTTTATTGCAAAAACTTATCGCTTAGTAAAATCATTAAACTCAACATTCAACCAAAAACCTAAACTCATCTTCATCACTATACAACAAGACTTGCCCTGAATCTTCTAACACTCTTACGCCGTAGGAAATCGAGGAAGCTTGGGTTCTCATACCATCGCACCCACCTCCCCAACACCATATGTCTCTGCCGCTTAGTCTCCCAACTCTTGTAACATCCGTTATTTTATGTATGGTTTATGTATGAGGATTAGAGTTAGGACGTGGATTATATAGTTGAGATGTGGTTTGAGGCATGGGACCTTTGCATGTTAAGTACGCAGCTTTTTTCGGTGAGTTTGAACGTAGAGACCAATTAGGATTTCCTAGCTAGCGTCTTTGAGATGTTTGAGTGTGGAATAATAATTTTGGAGTTAGAGATGAGATTAGGCCTTTTTTATGGTTTTAGGTTGTTTATTAGGCCCTAATGAGCTTTTATCTCAAATTTGAGCGCAATCGACGCCGAACCGACCTCGAACGCAGCGGTTGACTTTTATCAAAAGTCAACGCTCAAGTGTCGTTGTCTCCACGCTCAGCGCCCAAGTCACAGACAAGGGCCATGCTTTGACTTGCCACATGTCAATCGGGGCTTATGTGGCAGCCTGTGAGTGGTTGCATGGCGCGGCGGCTTCCTATGCCAGCGTGGCAATTCCCACGCTCCAACAGGGATCTTCTCACGCCGAGCGTGGAGACGTGAATCAGCAAAATAAAAGAGTGACTTAAGTCACTTAGCCAAAAATAGAGAGTGAGAGCCGAGAAATTGAGAGAACAGAAAGAGGGTTAGAGAGAGAGAGAGAGAAAGAAAACTTAGTGAGAGAAAGGAGTTAGAGCAAGAGTTCGAGAGTTTCTATCGCTCCGTTGAGAATCGAAGCACGTGGTTGTGATCGTAGTGACGATATCTATCTACTTATCTATTTCGCTTTCTTCAAAAATGGAAGGTAAATCATCCTCGCTTATGTCAAAACTCGCTTGTTACATTTCCTAAGTATCTTTTGTTTCGCTTAATAGATTTCAATTCCGTCTTCAATTTTGAACTCGTAGTAACGTGCGCTTCGTAATGTGATGCTTAGGTGAAATTCTTGGAAGCTCCGAGGTCCTAGAACCCGTAGGGCAGAATCGAGGAAGTTAGAGGACGCTTCGCTTTGTTTCATTTCTGACATCGCACAACTCTCCGGTGGGGAAAGAAACGATTTAACGCCGAAACGGTGTGGTTGCATTTAGTTCGATAATGGCGTAGGGTGACCTAAACCCTACATGAGAGCGAGTAACGGACAATATCCATATCACATTGGGGACTACCTAGTGGTACAAATGATGATATTGAAATTATGTGTTTATCGACGTACTATAAAAATATATTACTTTATTATTTGATGATTGCATGCTTGATCGCATTTGATCAAGTTAAATTGGATTTGGTAATTATTGGATGATATTATGAGTGTTAGAATTATTTTTGAAAGTGTTTATATTTATAATTATATTTTGGTAATGACTATTATTTTGAAAATTATGATTTTATGACATGATGGCAATGATGATGATCGTGATGACATGTTGGTATGATATGATTGTGCTTAGAGGTCGAGTAAGTGATAAGTTATGATGATGTATTCGGGAGTTCATACTATGTGTTAGTAGTGTCTAACCGAGATGATTATTGTGTTATGATGATGAGAATGATGAGACGAGATAATTTTGAGGTTATCTATGAGATTATGATGAGAGGTTGTGGCACTAGTGGGTGACCGAAACATGGTCTCAGTGATATGGTCGACCAAACATGGTCTTGTGGACCTGATCCATGGTCTTTGTTGTTGATTTTTTGCTCTTGAGTCCATTGAGCTCTAGGAATAGCAGCTCTAGCATCACCTCTGGCTCAATGTAGCCGCTTCAATCAGCCTCCCAGATGTCCACGCTTTTGTGCATCAAGAAAAGTCATCATTCTCTTTTTCCAAAGAGTCATAATCACTACCATCAAAGAGAGGAGGTTTGTTGATTGCATGTCCTTCTCGTATCCATGCTTGTTGGATCGCACTCCCTCAACACTTGCTAGATGCTCAATCCTTTCGAGGCTGAACTCGATACCAACTGAAGTTGACACAGGGAAACACGCACAAGAAGGGAGGTTGAATTGTGTTTCTTAATAGATTTTCAAAAAGTCTTTTCTCAAACCTTTACAAGCAAAACAATAAAAACAACACACAAACAGAAAACGCTTTTTAGAAGAGTTAATAAACTCATATTCGTAACCCCACGCTTAGTATAAACAAAAATTGTAAAAGATAAGGGTTTAGAAGATTCACGCAAGTGTTTTATCCCGGTTTACTCTCTTCCAACCAAGAGTTACGCTCCAGTCCCTTCTACCAAGGTTTTTCTCCACTATAATCCAATAGCTTTACAAGTATTCAACACCTCTTCGAGCTACAAGTATTCTTTCTCTATCAAGCCTCTTCGTGCTCTTACTCTAACAAAGAGATTTAAAGCTTTGATCTAAGAACTCACTATATGTGAGGATTTGAAAGTTTAAGATCAACAAGATTTACACATAAACTTGTGTTACAATTTCAACAGAAGTTTTTGCACTATGATATCGGAGCTTGTGTTACTCGCTTATATCTATATATTCAATCTATGTCCATCTTCTCCTTGAAGTTCTTCAAGTATATATATAATGAAATGCTTCTCTGTCTTGAACTTCTTCAACGGCCTTCAAATTGTATCCGTTTTAGACTTAGCATTAAATGCTTGGATCCGTTGAGATTGATAACTTGATATGCTTCACCGAGAAGTGCTTTTGTTTAACAGAGGAATGCTCAAAGTAGAACCGTCACTTCTCCATTGTACCAAAGGTTGCTTTATGACTTACCATATTTGTACTTGACTTGATCTTTACAACAATGTATTTTGACAAGAGTACAAAGGTTTATGGTTTCGATGGTATGAAGTTCTTTTATCCAAGAGATAAAGATTTTATACAAAAGAAGCATCAAGGTAAAAGACATATATTCTTTGAATTAAATAAGCAATCATTTGAAATAAATACGTTTAAGCTTAGACTGGTTCACGCCTTAAAACTAGTGGTCGCGCAGGTCTTTGGACGAGCAAGATTTACTTATCGCTGAGACGGGCTCGCCTCACCGATAATGCGTCTACATACTTTCCGCCTAGTCTAGAGAGATGGACGTGCTATACTTAAGAGCTCGTCTCTGTTGACGTGGCGTTTAGTGAAGTAACTCCGCCAATAAAGTCTTTGGAGTTGTTATATTTCAATGTCTCGCCTACTTAATTTTTCTTTAGACTTAGTAATGCTTCTACCTTAGTAAACTCTAAGACCTCGTCTATTCTTATTTTAACGATATCGTCTACCATAAAGCTAAAGACTCAGAATTTTACCAAGAGTTGTAGACTGGTCTAGAGTTTTGAACTAGAATCAGAGATTTCATACTTTAAATTTTAGTTCCTCCGACTCGCATAAAATCAAATAATCCCCGGATACTTATAACAAACAAGTTAGATCTTTGACAAATACTTTTGCCATACAAATTTAACCTTTTGTTAACATCAAAACTTAAGAGATTATTTTAATCCAAAACCACTTTGGTTCTAATAATCTTGCCCTTTTTGATGATGACAAAACCAATTAAATTTGAGTGAACAAAGTCTAAGAGAGCTACAGAGCCCCCTTAGACAAAGCATTCTAACTTAAAGAGTAAAACAGATAAGAAAGAAAGATATAACCTCTTTTAACATATCATATCAATCATGTTGAAAACATAGTATCGTAGTTAACTATTTTAACAGAGCTTATAAGTCCAAACACAGATAGCAAAATCGGATCATATTAAGCACAAGTATCCAAAGAAAATAGTATGCATGTGAAAATAGATATGTATAACCAAAAACCGACTTTATATATAAAATTTAATTTCTATATCATTTCTCCCCTCTTTTTTGTCATCAGACAAAAAGGAAACAGGAGTGGACCATCATTGTCAATATAAAGGAATAAAAGAAGGCTAAGAAGAGGGTGGAGGTGGTGAAGGAGGGTTCTGGTTTGTGGTTTGGTGGAGGTGGATGACGTTGAGTTGGCAGATTGTGACTCGTTGAAAACTTTGCACAATGCTCATCATTTGGTTGATCATTACATTCGTTGGAGCCGTGGATTCTGCAACTTGCTCTCTCACTTGCTCCTTGACCTCTACCTTTACTCTCTCTTCTATAATTTTTCCAATTGTCTCTTCAAAGTTTGGAGGCAGGTGAGGGCCTTGAACTTTCAAAGACCTGCCTTGAGCATGTGCTTGGCTTGGGAACAAAGGTGTCTAGAGCTCGAAGCTCGAGGGTGCTCATTAGGATGAATGACCGGCCGTGAGCCATTGGCCGAGAGATGAGTGTTTCTGTGAAGTGTTTGGTCTAGGAAGGACTCAGCTACTTCCTCAACCTCAAGAACCGGTTGAACATAGTCAACACCCATAGCAGTCTTCGATTATTATTTCCTCATCAGTGTGCTCAAGGTGGAGATGGTGGTGGAAATGAAGCAAATGTGAGTACAGGAGGAGGCAGCTCTTTAGCCCAAAGGGATGTGGTCTTCTTCATAGACAGGACTGATGACAGGAATCCAAAGAGTGTCCTTGTAAATGAAGAATATGGCATTTGAGAGTCCACATTTGCCTCTAACTTTAGGAATTCTTCTCTCTCTTCATCACTGCACTGAAGAAGCTTTCCTTAGCACACCAAAGATATGATTTGCCCAAATGGCAAAAGCAGAATCTTTATCAATGTCTTCAACTACTTTTGACAACCATAAATTAATCATATTTTGATCATAAGGTTCAACAAGATCGTGGATTGATAAAGCAGAACCGCCTTCTAGTTTCTTTGCAAAGGTTCTCCGCTTCTTCAGATCCTTGTCTTTGTTCAGATCTATCATTGGTAATCTTGGAGCAATCATATAGGGTCCGACTCCAATCTTTGTCTTCTTCTTGGTGTAAAACAGCCAAGTTGGAGGGACAAAGTTTGCAGCCCTGACATATCTTGGTAATTCAAACTCATTCTGCATGAAGGCATACATGAGGTGGTCCACAATACTCACAGCTCTGTCATAAATACTTGGATGTCTGAAAGTCTCCCAAGAAGTTTCTTTGTCCGGAATGAATTTAGGTCTTCCTTCCGTTCTTAACCTTTTATGGATAATTGATGGAGCATTTTCTTTGCAATGGTCAGTTTCCCAAAGAGGTATGATGTGCCCGTTGACACCATCCGTGAAAGGTCTTGAAAGGAGGGGATTTTATGAGGTTTGGGTAGATTTTTCTAGGTGGGAATTTTGTAGTGGAAGGTGAGTAAGGGCAGGTCCAATGTGGTTGTGCAGAGTGGATGGAAGAGAATTGTTGTGGTTTGGCACATATGGAATGGGTATGTATTCTGGGTATTGTATGGACTCAAGTTCATACTCATATTCTGGTAAAGGATAGAAAGGTCTGGTTGAAACAAGTTCAGGTTCATGTTGATAGTAGAGGATTTTCCGGTCTCTTTTACTTTGGCCCAGCTTTCAACTTTGCCATCATAGAGAACTGAAGGGTGAGTGTAAGGAAATTTGGTTCTAGGTATTTTGGGAAAGGAGGCTCCAGGGTTAATCCCTACATCATCTAGTTGATTGAACCAGGGATCATCTACAGGTATTATGGGTTGAAAGTGTGGTCTATTTGGTGAGGTTTTTATAGGTGAGTTTGAAGGTGAGGCTGTAGTGTGGGTATGTACACATCAGTGTCAACAACCATAGCATCAGTACCAGTATCATTCCTACTTTCTAAACTCTCGACCAAGGCATCTACTGCTAATTGAACATGATCACTAGTAGAGACATTTACCACAGAAGTCACAAAGGACTAAGCTTTTCTTGAGGACTGCCTTCTCTTAGTAGGAACAGAAACATCAGTAGCAACAGCAACAATTTTCTACTTCTTCAAAACAGCACTGATGGGGATACTGTCCTCATCCTCCTCATCTTCATTATGAGAAAAGATCACATTCCTTGTTCTCTTATGAGTTGGAGCAGGTTGAGGGGCAACAGCTTCAGGTTCCCTTTTCACAATTCCAGCTGCAGGCTTTCTTGCATAAGGTTTCCCTAATGTTAGTAGTCTTCTTTCTCACTGCTCTTTTCAGCCCTAGAACATCAGCATTGTTCTGCTCAACTTGTTACCGTTTGATTTTCATCAATTCTTCTGTTTTGGCCAAGGCAGCAGCAGCATAAGTACTAAGATTCAAATTGGCTAAGTTCATCTTGCCAAAATCAGCAGCAGACATTCCCTTCTCAGGTAGAATCCTTGCTTGTTCTTCAAGGGACTTAGCAAGCAAGAAAGTCATAGATTCCCCGAGACTTGAAAATCTTAGATGACGAAGATGACGTAGAGGATTGCAGAGAGCTTCTTCTTGTGAACAAAGCAAAGATCCCCGAATCTTCCATACTGCATCTGGGCAAGTTGATTTTAGTCTCGTGATTAGAAGGCAGAGACAAAACTTGTGCAGAAATGACAAGTTGTCCTTCAACCCATCTTATGCAACACCACCTTGTTCAAGAATTGATGAAGAATGCGAACATTATCCTTCATCTCCACCGACTTCCGAGAATGATTTCTTTACCGTGTCTTCTCATTAGGAAGACGCTTATTACTCGTAACCACCAAGGTCCGTCTCCCATGAATCAATGAAAACCACTCCTTTCGAGGGCAGCTGATAGCATCAGAGATGGTCTTTTCAGAGACCACTATCCTTTTTCCGAGAACTTTAGTAGAAATCTTAGACATTGAAACATGAAGGTTTCCCCAGAACTCCCTAATCAGGTTAGGGTAGATAGAGACTTTCTCCACGAAAAGTCCTCCCCTACCCAAGAACATTAACATTATTGCTTATATCCAAGTTGTATTCTTGCATAATCCCAAAGTTGAAATGATGTTCAGAAGCAAGGTTCAACTTGTCCACATTGAAACCACCAGAAGAGGAAGCCATTGTTGAAGGTTTGAGAGCTAGGATTTGGAAGCAAGAAAACAGAGTACACTCGAGAGTTCAAAAGAGAAGATTGTGAAAGGTTTTTCGGAGGGAAAGAGTATTACTTAAAAAAGGTTTCGATTTGAAGAGATTTCTCAAAGAAATTAATTATTAAAAAAATGAAAACGTGTGAGAAAAGGGAATAATGAGTACTGATCCGCATAGGTTTTTGAAACCATAAAAAGCTATTGATGGGATTGATGGAAATAATCGACTCAAAGATAAGGATATTATTAAATATGTCTTTGACATAAATTAATGCAAATATAACAATAGATAGCATAGACGAGTCTGATAAAACCATACAAACAATCAATAGACGCAATACTCACTGGACGTGCATGCAACATGTATTGACGACTCATGCAATAGACGTGCATGCAACATGCATTGGACGACTTATGCAATAGACGCAAGCATTGGACGATAGTTAATCCACACAAATCATATTAAGATGTTTTCTAATGAATATGAATCTGTCCTCTGCAAGAGTTTTAGTAAAGATATCTGTCCATTGATGGTCAATATCTACAGATTGTATATCAAAAACACCTTTTTGCACATAATCCCTTATAAAATGATGCTTAATTTCTATATGTTTAGCTCTAAAATGCAATATTGGATTCTTAGATAGATTTATTGCAATAGTATTATCACACATAGGTGGAATACTACTTACAAACACATTGTAGTCCTCCAATTAATGTTTGATCTATAGAAGTTATGAGCATCAATTAGCAGCCGAAATATACTCAATTTCAGCAGTTGATAAGGCCATAGTGCTTTGTCTTTTGCTTGACCACGAGACTAGATCACCTCCAATGAAGTGGCATCCTCCACCGGTACTTTTTCTTTCTATTCTATCTCCAGCATGGTCGGCATCACAAAAACCAACTAATCTGCAATCATCATTTTTCTTAAAGCACAAACCTAGATTAGTAGTACCTTTTAAATATCTAAATATTCTCTTAACTGCTGATAAATGAGATTCTCTTGGATCAGATTGAAATCGAGCACATAAGCATACACTGAACATAATACCAGGTCTAGACGCAGTAAGATATAGCAGAGATCCTATCATACCTCTATATACCTTTTGGTCTACCTTCTTATCTTTGTCATATTTGTTCATTGTGGACGTCGGATGCATAGGGGTATTCATTGGTTTGCAATCATCCATCTAGAATTTTTTTTTAATAATTCCTTTGTATACTTAGTTTGATGGATGTACACCTCGTCCACTGTTTGCTTCACTTGAAGTCCAAGAAATAACTTGAGTTCTCCCATCATACTCATTTCAAACTCTTTCTGCATAAGCTTAGAGAATTCTTTACATAGAGATTCATTAGTAGCACCAAAGATTATGTCATCAACATATATTTGAACAACAATAAAACTTGATTTATTGGATTTTCTAAATAAGGATGTATCAACCTTTCCTCTACTAAATCCATTGTCTATTAAGAATGAACTTAACCTTTCATACCAAGCTCTAGGATCTTGTTTAAGACCATATAAAACTTTCTTTAGCTTATATACATGTTCAAAGTTGGGTTTCACTTTCAAAACCCTGAGGTTGCATAACATATACTTCCTCACTAATAACACCATTTAGAAAGACACATGTTTACATCCATTTGATATAACATTATATTATGATGTGCAAAAAAATTATTATACGATGTGAATAGCCTCTAATCTAGCAACTGGTGCAAAAGTTTCAAGATAGTCTATACCTTCTTCTTGAGAATAACCTTGTGCTACAAATATCACTTTATTTCTTACTACCTTACCATTTTCATCAAGTTTATTTTCGTACACCCGCTTGGTTCCAATAACCGATTTATCTTTTGCTAAAGGCACAAGAGTCCACACTTCACTTCTCTCAAATTGGTTCAGCTCTTCCCGCATTGCAAGAACCCAACCCTCGTCAATAGAGCCTCGTCTACTATCTTTGGTTCTAACTCGGACTAAGGTAGAATCATCTTGTTCTTTGAATGTAGATCTGGTTCTTAGCTTATCATTAGGATTCCCAATGATTTGATCTTGTGGATGATAATTCCTGAAGTACCAAGATCTCCGAATGATTTCTTGTTGAGAGGTTGAAGCTTCCACTCATGTTGTTAAAGGTGACTTGATCATCAGGTTTGACATTTGCTTGAAATTCGTAGTCCTTGAGATTCAAATCTGCAATAGCTTCATCAAGCTCTACTCCGTGATCTTCCTTTCTCGATTACCTCCAAAGGTAACCCGATCACCATCCCTATGTTTAAGGTCTTGAACATACACCCTTCTCCCGTCATATGACGCGAGCAACCACCGTCCAAGTACCAGGATGTGTGTTTCTTTCCCGTTGTTAAGCAAGGCGCAACAGTGTACAATCTTATCTTTAGGTACCCAAATTGACTAGGGTCCTTTCTTGTTAGTAGTGACTGGACTAGCATGTTTAATATGCTTATAATGTATGCATCTAGATGTTATGTGACCACTTTTTCCACACACTTTACAAGTAAGTGTTGGACGAGCATAGTTTAGTTTTTGACGTGTTGTGTTTGAGCTTTTGAGGTTCTATTATGCACATATGGTTTTGACTTTTTATAAGATGCTTCATGCGTTTTTGTCATAACCAAGGCCGACTTATCATGTGGTGACCTAGAGTAACTTAAAATTAAACTAAGCTTATCTAAGCCAGCTACAAATTTAGATAGAGTGGTTCGTTAGATATATTACATCTTGTTTCAGTTTTGCAACTTCACAAGAGACAATTAGCTCACACTTGAATTTGTCAATGAGACTGACATTCTCTTATTTCAGCTTTATTATTTTCATTTACAAGACTTATTTTCTCCATGCAAACCCTATCAAATTCTTTAGATAGTTTTGAAATTTTCTTTTTAAGACTTCTATATTCATGAGATGTAATTTATGAATTATGCAATAATTCATCAAAAGCATCTTGAAGAATGGAAGGGTTAGAATCCATTACCTCGCCTTGCATGTATTCACTTTCCGATGATGTACCAGCCATGAGACTGATATTTGCCTCTTCCTCGATTCATTCTCTTCATCGATGAAGACAGATCCAGATCCTCCCAAGTAGTCATCAAACCCTTCTTCTTTTTTTGAAGAATTTCTTTTTGTCCTTCGGGCCTGGGGCACACTTTAAAATGACCGTGCTTTTTGCACTCGAATGACAAAGGTGGACTTTTTTCCTTAGAGTCCGATTTTTCTTTGATGAACTTTTTTGTTGAACTTCTTCCTTCTGAAACCACCTTTCTTTCTCCATATATGTTGAATCTTTCTGGAAATGAAAGACAGCTTCATCCTCACTGATCCTTCATCACTGTCAGAGGGGTCTGCTTAATCAGATGATTCCTCAGCTTTAAGAACTTTGGAAGAGCTAGCCTTCTTTGCCTTTAAGGCAATAGATTTTCCTTTTCTGGAACTTTCTTCTTAATCGAGCTCAAGCTCATCAACTTTTAAAGATCCAAGAAGTTCCTCCAAAGTAAGAGTATTGAGGTTCTTTGCTTCCTGAATAGCAGTGACCTTAGGTGTCCACTGTTTATGTAAGCTCCTCAAAAATTTTCTGACATGATCTTTATTTTCATAGGTTTTTCCAAGAGATCTAAGATTGTTGGTGATAGTTTGGAATCTTCCAAACATTTGATCTATAGTTTCTTGCACGACCATTTTAAATAACTCATATTGATGAACCAGTATACTTATTTTTTACTCCTTAACTTGGGATGACCATTCATGTGCTAAGGCAAGAATATCCCATATTTCCTTAGCAGTGTTACAGTTGTGGACTTTATCATACTCAGATTTGGTGATAGCACACATCAAATAGTGTTAGCTTTCAGATTGAGTTGTTGTTTATTTTTTTGCTCTTGAGTCCATTGAGCTCTGGGAATAGCAGCTCCAGTATCACCTCTTGGCTCAATGTAGCCAGTTTCAATTAGCTCCCAGATGTCCACGTTTTGTGCATCAAGAAAAGTCATCATTCTCTTTTTCCAATAGTCATAATCACCACCATCAAAGAGATGAGGTTTGTTGATTGCATGTCCTTCTGTATCCATGCTTGTCGAATCGTACTCCCTCAGCACTTGCTTGATGCACACTCTTCGAGGTCGAGCTTTGATACCAACTGAAGTTGACACTGGGAAATACAAGAAGGGGGTTGAATTGTGTTTCTTAAGATTTTCGAAAAAGTCTTTTCTCAAACCTTTTACAAGCAAAACAATATAAACAACACACAAACAGAAAACGTTTTTGAAGAGTTAATAAACTCATATTCGTAACCCCACAGTTAGTATAAACAAAAATTGTAAAAGATAAGGGTTTAGAAGATTCCCGTAAGTGTTTTATCCTAGTTTACTCTCTTCCAACCAAGAGTTACGTCCACTCCTTCTACCCAAGGTTTTCTCCACTATAATCCAATAGCTTTACAAGTATTCAACACCTCTTCAAGCTACAAGTATTCTTTCTCTACCAAGCCTCTTCAAGCTCTTACTCTAACAAAGAGATTTAAAGCTTTGATCTAAGAACTCACTATGTGTGAGGATTTGAAAGTTTAAGATCAACAAGATTTACACATAAACTTGTGTTACAATTTCAACAGAAGTTTTTGCACTATGATATCGTGAGCTTGTGTTACCGCGGATATCTATATATTGAATCTATGTCTATCTTCTCCTTGAAGTTCTTCAAGTATATATATAGCTCAAGTGCTTCTCTCTGCCTTGATTTTCTTCAACGGCCTTCAAATTGTATCCGTTTAGACTTAGCATTAAATGCTTGGATCCGTTGAGACCGATAACTTGATATGCTTCACAGAGAAGTGATTTTGCTTAACCGAGGAATGCTCAAAAGTAGAACCTGTCACTTCTCCATTGTACCAAAGGTTGCTTTATGACTTACCATCTTTGTACTTGACTTGATCTTTACAAAGCTGTATTTTGACAAAGTACAAAGGTTTATGGTTTTGATGGTACAAAGTTCTTTTTATCTAAGATATAAAGATTTTATACAAAAGAAGCATCGAGGTAAAAGACATATATTCTTTGAATTAAATAAGCAATCATTTGAAAAAAACGCTTAAGCTTAGACTGGGTTCACGTGTTAAAACTAGTAGACGCGGTCTTTGGATGAGCAAGATTTACTTATCAGGTGAGACGGGCTAGTCTACTAAAATAATGCGTCTACATACTTTCCGCCCTAGTCTAGAGAGATGGACGTGCTATACTTAAGAGCTCGTCTCGCGATATGGCGTATAGTAAAGCAAATCCGTCTATCAAGTCTTTGGACTTGTTATATTTCAATGTCTCGTCTACTTAATTTTTCGTTAGACTTAGTAGCTTCTACCTTAGTTAACTCTAATGCCTCATCTATTCTTATTTTAACGATATCGTCTACCATAAAGCTAAAGACTCCGAATTTTACCAAGAGTTGTAGACCTGTCTAGAGGTTTGAACTAGAATCAGAGATTCCATACTTTAAATTTTAGTTCCTCTGACTCGCATAAAATAAAGTAATCCCTGCATACTTATAACAAACAAGTTAGATCTTTGACAAATACACTGCCATACAAATTTAACATTTTTGTTAACATCAGAACTTAAAAGATTATTTTAATCCAAAACCACTTTAGTTCTAACATGCTTTGCATGGGCATTCTCCATCCGCGGACGAGGGTGTGCACCGGGGACTCTGGGACATGTCGATTCTATTGATGTGATATCCTGATATGGTCGACACGATGAGATGATTCATACAAAGATTTGCATTGCATCATGATGGAGGGTAGCGGCTAGATCTTAGACATGGATCGAGGATGATTGGTGTTATAATATATATATATATATATATATATATATATATATATATATATATATATATATATATATATATATTCTTGGAGACGGATGTTTAGTGTGCTGTTATAGAATTAAATGTTTCTAACCCCTTTCCACGTTTGATGTTATATGACTTCTTATCCCCTTTTCGTTTCTTCGTGTTTGTACATATATGTTTTGTATCTCTGATCCGGCATCTGTAGATGGCGCATTGGGATCATCCGTGGATGACTCAGACCTGTGGTTCCCCCTCCTGGGACCTTTGAGGTAAGAGTGCGCCAATCCGAACCGGTGGCTCGTGGAATCAATCATCCGCTTCGTTTGTGTATACGGGTCCTATGTCGATCAACTCCCTGCTCTGGACAGAGGAGCACCGATAGGTTTCGCCGACATGTTCCGCTTTGGCACTACCCTTCCTTCCCGACAGGATGACCGGGATGGACACACACCGCCGATGCCGGCATGGCCCCTTCCTTTCATGGTACCCTTTGAGGTACCAGTACCGTGGCTCACACCACAAGACTTAACCCAAGTTGACACCCATCCGAGATGAGGACCCGATTTCCCGCCCATGACCTAGCACCCCTTCCAGAGGGTACCAACACCTCTAAAGGTTTGGGCCTCTCGATCGGAGTCTTCTCGAGTATCTACAGACGGCTTCATCCCCGTGATAGCGGGCTTTACACGAGAGGCTTTGGGGCGGTTGGATGAGAGCTCTTCGAGTGAGAGCGGAGGAGTGTCCGAACCTGCCGGACCACTAGGACGCTTGAAAGGGTGGTAGTATATGATGGCTCGTGCCAGTGCCATCAGCATAGGTGTGAGTGAGGTTTTATTGTATTTTGAGAAGGGACGAGGGGTGTGGAGAGATTCGTGAGGCATCTTCCTTTTAGTCTTTTGATGTATTTTCATGTTATCACCAATTTGTATATATCGGGGTTCTCATTGTTGGGAATCCCTTGACAGTTCTTCATCGGGTCATGATGTGTATATAGTATGCATGTATGATTATATGTTGTTTATATTTTTAAGTTTTTAATTTTTCACTGTTTTTAATACATCCTCTTAACGATAATCACGAAATCAAGTCCTAATATTTTGGGTTTTCTTTAATGGGACGTCAAGGTGTCTCAACTCTCATTACAAAAAACCATTTCTGTGCTCACGCAAGCCCAGCCCATCATCACGTGCCTCTGTCACGAGCACCAGCCTCCCCCTCGATGACAACTTCCTCGGCCTCCTCGCTATCTCCGTCGCCAAGTCCGGCCACACCCTTTACACAGCCTCCGTCGTTAAGTCCATGCTCCACTCCGCCACCCCCACTCAAAGACCTGGATCTACAGATTGAAAAATGAGGGAAGGGAGGAGTGACGATGATGAGTGTGTTTTGGTGTTTTTCAACCAATTTATCACACGATTTGGGTACTACAAGTAATGATGATGAGTGTGTTTCTCAAAAATTACTTCCCAATTTGATGAATCCCAGTGGCAATGACCCACCATTATTGTTGCCAAAAGCATATGCTCCTAACACTGGTAATCACACCACTCTAATGAACGATTAGATGAAGCCAGGGCGTGTCGCTGATACAGTGAGGATGCTCGAGGCAATGCGGCGATAGGATGCTCGAGGGTGTGGGTTTGAGGTTCTGGGCAAGTTTTGTTGTACAGAGATGAGTTTATGTTTTTGGTTGCATGTTGAGTTATATGATTTCAATGAGTGTTTGTTTTTGCAAAGAAGGGCATGAAGTAAGGATATAATAGGAAAAATACATTTTAGTATCTATTGATTTTTCAAATATATCCTTAATGAGGTTTGACCAAGGTTTTGAAGAGCTAAGAAATTTTAAATGAGCCGGCCTAGTTGGCAAAGATCTCATTGACCATATAGTCGGCCCTCCTGGCAGCGCCTCTCAAACCTTTGATAACTTTGGGTAACTTTTACCTGCATAGGTGGTCAAACCAAAAGACACCACCTCAATTAAATGATCCACATCGATAGACTTTTGTTTTTATGTAAAATCCTCGCTCAACTTTTTATATTTATCTTTTGACCCAAATGGATGATGCTGCAAAATAAAATTTTAAAGCTTTCTTAATTACCTTTTCTATTTTTAGACACGTGGATTCACCATAACCATGAGATTGTTCCTCTCCATCCTCATCCACCACCATCATTTACCATCTATAAAGCTCCAAGACCATCCTTCCAATTCCAGCCCTAAGCACCAACACATCAAATATCACTTTATGCAAAAATCGAGACCATTGTTGAGGAAAACGAGCGGCTCAAGCCTAATTCACGTTGAAGCCTTTTTCATCCGTTTTTACATTTTTGAATGTAGAAATTATACCATTTGAATCCAAAATCATCAAACAATTATCGTGGGCCAAAAATCATTAGAAAAGGTGACCAAATGTAGAAGAAAACGCACCAAAATGGTCGTGGGTCATCTGGATCCATTTGCCGCCTTTCCGATCTTTCTGACCTGCCAGAGGTAGAGGTCCGGGACGAGGTAGATGTTGCTTCAAATTATTAAAATTCAAATAATGAAAATGTCACCTAATGTCATCTCTGTTTACATGGCTCAACGGATGGCAACCCTTTAACTCGCACTTAGGCCGAGTTCGAGCAATACGCTTGCCATTTTATACTTTGCAAAGACTTTATGACTTTTTTTTTTATAAAGAAAATCGAAAATGTTTCGAATATAGGGACTTTTGTGGGTTTCATTTACTTACGAGCTATTTTTTAGACAAAGTTTATTGGGATTTTGTAGTGATAAATTTTTTTTCCACCTACAAGTATTGAAATCTTACTTTATATTATATTATAATTAATTTTATTGGGATTATTATATATTATAATATTATATGTTAGATTATTTATATTTATTTGAATCCCATTTTATACTTTGCAAAGATTTTATGACTTTTTTTTTATAAAGAAAATCGAAAATAAGCTGACATATGGGGACCTTTTGTGGGTTTCATTTACTTACGAGCTATTTTTAGACAAAGTTTATTGGGATTTTGTAGTCGTTAAATTTTTTTCCACCCACAAGTATTGAAATCTTACTTTATATTATATTATAATTAATTTTATTGGGATTATTACATATTATAATATTATATGTTAGATTATTTATATTTATTTGAATCCCATTTTTTAAAACCGGAATGTTCAACCGTTCAACAAATGAACCGCAAGTTTGATAGTTCGGACCAGCCCTTTGAATCATGATATAATTGAACCACCTAAAAACAATTGACCGGATTGAATCGTGGTTGAACCGCTTGAACTGGCCTACTTGATCGGGTTGAACCGAAATGATTTTATTTATTTATTTGTATTTTTCCTCCAACTTAGTATTTTTTTATTAATTTATTAGTCATCTTATTCAACCGCTGGTTGAACTCATGGAACCATGATCCGATGTCTCCGCTGGGCTTGATCTCCGGTTCAGCTTTTAAAACATTGTTTGAATCTTATTGAAGGTAATAACTTTTTTTTTTCATGATTTACTTATGATTTATTTGTTATTTCAAATTTATTAATTGATGACTTTATTTGAAATTTTGAATAAGCTTTATAATTTTTGTGTAAGATTTTAAGTATGAAGAATTTGATTCTCAGTATCAATTTGTATGTATTTCATTTTTAAAATGCGTTATAAGGTATATATATCACAATATACTACTAGATTATATATTTGAGTATTTTAATAATTGTTTACTTTTATTTGATATTACTTTTAAAATTTTGCATTATTCAAGTAAATGTAGATTTTAGTTTGAATTTGAGTTTGATTAAAAAAGATAAGTATTAATTCAAAATTTGGATGACTTACTTATAATTTAATTTTTATTTTAATTTATCAATTGATTACTTTATTATTTTATTTGTATAAGCTTGATAAGTTAATTGTCATATTTTATGTATGAACTATTCTACTCATAATTTTATTTGATTTAAGTCAAAGTACTATTCAATTAATAATAATTAAGAATTTATTTTTCATAAGATAAATTAATAAAAAATTAAAAGGGATAATATTTTAAGAAAACAACAACTGCAATGATGATAATGCATGAGATCCAAATATAAAATTGTTGTTTTATATGTTTCAATATTTAGACAAAATATCTGATAATAGAAGATTATCATCATATGAAAGCGAGTAATGCACTTCAAATTAATATTCATTTAGTGCAATGGAGGATCTCTGAGTAAAAATTTAGGGAGTTGCACTAGTTAAAATAATGCACTTAAATTCATAGTTCATCGTACTTAATTTCATCGTCACCCAAATATATAAAATAGGTAATGTTTGTTCATAACTCCTGCCTCTGCTAGGTTTTATCTTCCGTTCCTAATTTATTGGACATCAACATTGTAATAAAAAAGTATGAGCCTTTTCTTTTGACCATGACGAATACGACCAAGCAAAGGACTTATCACAAGGGAATAGACAAGGACTAATCACAAGGCTTTAGGATTTATTAGGAGGTTCGTAGATGATACATTGATTAAAGCGATTACCCAATAGACATTATTCAAAAAACACAACATCAAAAAAAAAATTTGACAAACATCAAAAAAAAATTAAGAGGTAATCTAATGAAAATATGTGAATGGACCAATGTGGTGGCATACATTTATTTAAACTAATGGGATCTGAAAATTGGATAATATTATTTACATTAAAAATCCTTTGATAGTTTTTTCTTTCTTTTTTTACAAATTCCTTTAACAGTAACAACTTTAATTTATTTGAAATTGCTGGAGAACACCTAGGCATAAATGTTGCAGTTGGCCTAACGGTAATGACATGTCTTGCCGTCACTTTTGTACCAGATTCAAATCCCACAAAGTCCCTACGTGTTTCGATTTTCTTTAAAACAACTCAAAATATATATTGCCAACCGTGTGGCTCGAACTCAGCCCAAATGCAGGATAAAAGGGCCAAAACCGCTGAGCCGTTCAAACAAAAAGCTACTACTATTTGTCATTTTATAAAATTTAAAAGTTATTAATAACGAAGCAACACCTACCTCAACCCTAACCTTTAGCCGGGTCTGAAAGATCCGAACGCAATAAATGGGTCCTCTCGACCCATGATCATTTTGGTCGTTTTCTTTGTACATTTTGGCATCTTTTCTAATGATTTTTGACTGGGATAATTATTTGATGATCGAGGATTTAAATGGTATAATTTTTTACATTCAAAAATGTCAAAACTGATGAAAAAGGCTTCAACGTGAGTTAGGCTCGAGCTACTTGTTTTCCCAACGATGGTCTTCGATTTTTACATAAAGTGATATTTGATGTGTAGGTGCTTAGGGTCGAACTCGAACGATGGTCTGGAGCTTGCAGATGGTAAATGATGGTGGTAGATGAGGATGGAGAGGAACAGCCCCATGATTATGGTGAATCCCTGGTCTAAAAATAAAAAGAATAATTAAGAGAGCTTTAAAATTTTATTTTTGCAACATCATCCCTTTGGGTCAAAAGATAAATATAAAAGTTGAATGGGGTTTTCACATAAAAATAAAAGTCTATTTAATATGGATCATTTAATGAAGTGGTGTCTTTGGCTGACCATCTAGACCGGATAAAAGCTATCCAAAATTATAAAAGGCTTATGCAGAATTCAACCCCACACACACACACACACACACATATATATATATATATATATATATATATATATATATATATATAAATCGAAGTTTCATGATTTGCCAATTATTTTTATGGATGACATGCGTGTTAGCTAATGAGTTTTCTCTCGAAAGATAGTTAACTATTTCAATCTAGCACTTTGACCAGGGGTGTTCATGAACGCGGATCGGACGGCTTTGAGTTAAAAAGTTATCCGATCTAACGATGAAAACATCGCGCGTTTTGACGGACGGCTATTTCCTTAAAAACTGATCCATCCAATCAAATGCGTTTGATTGGTCGATTTTTTGTCATACTTTTTTCCGAATGCCAGTGTCCCTTTATACTTATTTAATAAGTAATAAAAGATAATTCGCTTTAATTTGGGAGTTTGAGAAGAAAAATTATTGATATTTTTAACACGTTTTTTATATTAATTATCTATATCCACTTTCACTTATCCTATTTTTTTTTCTTGAATCGCCACAAATAAATTGTAGCTAATATTTTGTAATTTACACAATTGATTTCCTATTTTTCATATTTACTCAACCAAATATATATGATATGCATCAAAACTTTTAGCAAAATATAACTTCAAGACATTAATATTTATTCTAAATAGTCTCATGTATGTCATTCCAACAAAAATATTAAAGAGAATGAGGAATATAGAAGTATGAAGACTAATGTTTAAGTATGAGTAATACTATAATTCAAAATTAATAGGATATGTATACAATAGACCGCTGCGATGACGGACGTGATTAACTAGAGATCCGAAATTTAATTTGATCCAATCCAATAAAATTTGCGCTTTTTCGTTTTTTGGGTTTTTTCGTTTGTTGCTTTTCGATTTTTCTGCTTCGATTATGGCTTGGACGCTTAACACCCCTATCCTTCACAATGAAAAGTCGCATCAAAATCGTACTTTCTTTTTTTGGCTGAAAATCGTACTTTTATTTATTACACGTGTGAAACTAACTTTATGTCATTTTTTTTATTATTGAGTGAATAAATGAAGTAAATATATGTATTAAAAAAAGGATTAAATTGACGTCAATTCGTTCACAAGACTAAATTGATATTTTGTTTATATGGTTGAGAGACTAATTAAATTGATATCAAGCATCTTTTAAAGACCAAACTAACGTTAACTATACTTTAAAAGATTGTTTTTTTGAGGCACTATATTTTTTAAGATAAAATCGGTAGACAGAAGAAGAATGGCAATATAATGGATCAGCCACCTTTAATTCAGCGTATTCAACGTTCTTTTATTTGGGAGAAGGAGAAAAAAAGAATTAAACAAGTTTGGGAGATTATTCAAATATAATCTTCATGAAATGTAAAAGTGAGCAAAGGTTCAAATTGAACCCAACAAAAAATACGACATTTTGGCACATAAGAAATGAAAAATTCTAATTTGTTGATCTTCAATTCAAAATGTCATTCAAAATAGCTCCTGACAGCAGACCAAAATATCTCTAAAAATCATCTTAAAAAGACTAATTTGACCCGATATTTGAGATCTTGAGAAACCACATTTTTATTTTTCTTTTTCGGGAATCAAATATGTCTCCCGTGTTTTTGTCGAGGACGGTTTGGGTCTTTACTTTAAAAATATATATACGTAACAAGTAAATAAAAATATAAATTGAAAAAGCCTTTTTTTTTTAATGAATGAAAAGTAGTCATATTTGATAATTGTTTTTCTAACTAGTCCATATTGTTTTTTCACTAGTATAAAATGTTTCTTCCGTAAGCTAATTGGAGAAGATTTGATTCAGCTTATAACTCTATCACTTTTTTCTTTCATTTACGTCCTTGGTATTTTAACTAAATTCATCATTTATCATCCGCTAAATAAATAGAAAATACTAATCCAATGTTTTATAATCCTTAATTAAAATTAATATTTTATTTCCGAAATGACAAATAATTTAAAATAAATTAAAATATTAAAATGATAATTATTTTAAAATAAATAATATATATATATACATAAATAAAATTTATATAAAAAGTATATCAACGCATCTTTTACGTCATTCTATATTTATCAGCCTATCTAGTTCAACCATTAATTTTATCTAACACTTTGAATTCAACCGCTAGTTTATCTGTTATCCACCATCGCTAGCTTATCCAATATCTACTATAAGCTCATACGCTTTAACTAACTCATCTACCATCCGCTAGATTTTTGGCTATTGTTTAAAATAGTCGATAAACTAATGATAAGGGCTATCGAATGAATTTGAAGTCTTAATAAAATTAGCGATTGAATTATCTTATAAATATAAACGACATAAAAAACATATTTATGATAAACATGATAAAGTGAAAATTTCATTAAACGAATTAGCGTTAAAAACAAAAAAACAATGTTCATAAGCTACTAGTCATAAATTAAATAAATTAGCTTATTAAAAACACTATAATCAATAAAATAAATTTATTTATCAAATATCTCTACTTTAATCAAACAAACTTATAAATTAATTAAATAAATTATAAACTAACTTATCAGATATAAGACAAGCTTATCGAACAGACCTCGACAAGTGGAAGAAGCAGCTACGCGGGAGTCAAGAAATACCAGTATGTGTCACAACACCAACTCCAACAGCAGAGTGGCATCAATTCTGGAATCTTACTCCATTAAATGTAGAGGAAGCAACCTAATTAATTTTCACATCAGTACTCTTTGCTATTAAGCCCCACACGCACCATATTTACCACTAGACCCAAACGAGTGAACCTCTAGATTACATAAATGTGGGCTCCCGGAAAAATATCGAACTATTTAATGACCATTTTTATGAAACTAATTATGCACAATAAAAATAAAAATAAAAATTAGAAACCTATAAAAATACAACTCTAACAATATAGTGAAGTACAACTTATCCTCTCACGCAAGATTCTTTAAACCATGGCACCCGCCCTAATCCCGATAGTACTCGCAACAGTTCACCAAAACTTTTATTCACCAAAAAAAGCATGGTACAACTTATGGTAAAAGATGCAAAATATCATATCGCCTTATACTTTTTTTTTTTATATAAACCCCTTGCCATACGTTTTCTTCTTTGTTAATAATTGCTTTTAAAATAAAAATACTTTTCCAAAAATATGAGTGTTTTCGATGATTTTTTGGGGGAAAAAATAAAAACAGTGAAAAAAGTAAACCTTGGTTTGGTACATGTATACTTTTCTAGTTTCAAAAAAAGATAGCAAAGATGAATCATATTCTTATTAAACAATAGTCCGCACAACAAATCTCACAAAAAGTTTATTATTTTAAAGCTCATCCAAAAATAACTCTCTACTTCTATTTTACTTACTTTTCATCATAGAAGTCCCTTTTTTAAAAACATTCTTAGAATTCTGGAATGACCATTCAACCCCAAAAGCGTTCTGGAAGGCGAGTGGTTATTCACTTATAAGCACTCTTCGTGCCATAATTCATCCAAAGTGACTCCAACACACCCTCACACCCAGGACCCGGACATCTCACGTGAGAATTCGGCAGGACCGGACACCGCGGCCCAACGGATCAGAGATAGGTTCCATACTCACGAGAAGTCTAAAATCGAATGAACA
>JAUPTC010000634.1:0-40746 GCA_030762895.1 Sophora flavescens
TAGCATAGTTGTCTTGGCACTTCCTCGAGCCTACTATGGCCCCCACAGGAAGTTTAGAATGAGATGGTTGAATTGTATTCATCTCGGCGCAAAGTATGTGTTTTAGAACCTTACATATTTTGAGAGAGTAATTATTGTCCGATAGAAGCTATGACTTACTATTCTTTTGCAGTATGCACTCTGGTGGGATCTTGCCCCGCGCCATTAGTAAATAGGTTGTTTGCGATAGACTATCACTTACCTAATTTCGGGGTTTAGGTGATTTGTTGTTCTCTCGTTGGGCTTTGGTTTTGTCCCCAGTCTTGACTCTCTTTTTTCTTATTATTCAATATATTTAATTGGATACTTCCAATGATCGTTAAGGCTCTTGGTGCCAACCTAGTTGAGACGATTTGCCTTATCATCGTACCAAGCGCACCTTTGCCTTTAAAAAAAAAAAAAACTCCTTGAATGTGCCAATCCAGTCTAGTTTTTCCTTCGAGAATTCTTCTGGTAGTGAAAGCCTTTTTATGATTGATTTAAAACTCTTTCTTGCTCAAATAACAAATCAGGTCATTCTGAGAGTTAATTATTTGTTGAATGCGCATCTACTTTGGCCATGGCGAAGCTTAACTTGGATGTTCACGTTCCCAAAGAGTCTTTATTCGAACTTTGCTTCCTTTCAACATTTTTAGTTTTGAGACGGTATGTACATGGGTGACCTATTACCCAGAATTCCAAACTCTTTCATTATCTTAGTGCAATCGGGGTGAGAAATACACATCTTCAGAATTTAAAAGAAGAGGCGAATTCTTATCCTCTTTCCTCAAAACAGAAGCAAACAGTGATGATATGATTTCTCCTAAGGAGTGTACAGCAAGCGACACTAGACCAGACAACTAAACCATTTGTCATTACAAACCACTCTCTCAAGCCTTTTCTATGTTAAAAGCATTACTCTTATGCCATTAGACCAAGTGAATTGGGACCACCGGGGAGAATGTGAGGATAATATGGTATCGACCAAAGCTTGAATCTCAAACGATCTTAAAGCTAACAACCACCAGCTGCTCATGGGCACAGGACCATTGTAATCTCAATGACACCATGGTCCATCGTAAGCTTGCTTAAGAATATGATTGACCCCGACTCTCTTCTTTTGGAAAACTAGTACTAGCATATATATGAAATATAAGATACTTGAGATTCACTGTTAGAAGGAAACACACAAGTTAGAAGCATGCAATACTGAGCAGGGTTCCGATATTTCATAACAAATACACAAAGGTCGGCAGAGGAATTCCTATCATTAAACTGCCAAAAACTTTAAGAGTCAATTTCTTAAAACTATCCTGGAAGCTGATCAATTCGATCCATGGCTCAAATGAAGATAATCTAGAGGCTTATTTGAAACCAGAAATTTCTTGAAACTAACCTAGTATCCAGATTTCCAATTCCTCCAACATTCCGGAATAAGGCTTACATCTCCAAAATTCTGGGTGCCTGTCGGGACTTTTGTTTGACCTTTGCTAGGAAAGATCTTGTTTTTCTCAGTTTTCTTAAGTTTAAAATGAGTACGCTTGAAGTTACCTTGTTTAGGTTGAGCTTAAAGGCATTCCTCTTCCACCTTAGTGTCTTCCTCCCCAATACCATTACTAGAATTTAGGCCTCGTCTATATCTGGAGCTTGTTGAGGAAGATCATGCACTAAGGATGGTATAAGCTGCATTAATACTCTGGGAATAGAAGTGACATTTGTGTTCTAACCACCAATTGATTGAGAGACAGCTAATAATTGCACTCCATTACAGTGTTTACCGCACAACCATTTGGAGTAAAATCACGAGCGAGATAAAACTACATTTGGGGAAATTCGGATGAATTGATTCATCATATTCAAATATTTCCATTCCTCACAGAATTCCTTGTACTATTTTCCCCATTTATTGTCTAGCTGCACTCTTTGCGTTATTCATTTACAGAATACCTCCAGTAGTATGGTAGAAACAATGATATGAACACGATTTCCGATTAAGCGGATCCCGACTCACTTCCCTTTCCAATCCGAAACTCGAGGATAACCATATCTTCAGCATCGGTTTTGCACGGCAAAGCTGTTTGATATAAGCAATTTTGGTTTACGGGATTTTAAAAGTTGTTCCTTTGAAATGCAAGATTGTTAAGGTTCTCTACAATCACAGTACCACTATCGAGAAGGCGGCATGAACAAAGAGAGTCTTTAATAGTCAGAAGTAACATAAAATACATGAGCCACCTTTCCCAACCACATGAGTTGGGATAGGTCGGAAAGATCAGATATCAACTAAGATAAAGCCAAAGTGGCCAAACTTTTGTTTTTGTAGATTCATCTAAAGCAATTGAGTACTTATTCCATTTGCAATCTCAAAAGAAATTTCGACTCAGTACTCCCATAGGCATATGGCAGAGGAATTCTCAGGATTGAACATGGGTCTGTTTTTGAAGATTCGGATTAAAATCACGGACTCCATTGATATAGCCTTAACATGCACAGTTGTAGATTCCAGGATCAACATTCCGAACCTCACTAGATCTCAGGATGCAAGTTGAGTCTAATATCCTTTTGCCTAAGGAATCATGCCGATGACGATTGGGTTCCATAATTTGATGGCCATCTTTCCGAGTCTTGGGGTTTGATTGGTGGTGCCGCTACAGGATCAAACGACCATCGTACTATTTTCTTTGATCAAACTATATTCCCCCTCCGAGATTTTATCCAGGAACACGTCTAATCATTAAGTGACTTAGGTAGTAGTAGTGGGAATGTGAGGTGGAGAGTGCTGGGCAAAGGATTTCTTAAATGCGGGAAGGGAGGCGAAAAAAAGTAGAAAGGAAAGAGGTGAAGGAAGAGTGAAGGAAGGACCATGGGCGAGGACGGTAGGAAGCCATGATCATGTGACCCTGAGTTCATGTAATGAGCAACACTAGATAGCCGTATTCTCCATTTATTTGCCAGAGTTGAATTAGTAAATACTTTTTTGAAGTTAACTTTTATTGAAATTTTTTTTCAATGAAATAATTAGAGATAAAGAATTGATCAATTATTTTGAGGTTTTATCAATGTTTTAACAGAAAAAGTTCGTAAGAGAATTTTATTCAATGAAATTATTCTTAAACTTGGTAAGTTTGCGGAGTTTTTATTTTTGTATTTGTTTTTCAACGGCGAAATGTTTTACAAAAGATAAATGAGCCTAGGAAGCTGGGCGTCGGGGTTCCGGTGTTGTGGACAGATAGATCGGGGATCTTGTCATTAATTTGAAGTGTCACAATTTTTGGACCAGAGTGTCCTAAGTTGATGTGGAAATTGTGAGTTCCATATCCATGAGCCCTAAGATTGCTTGCTGGGTTTAGGAGCTTTGCGGTGACTTTCAGTTATGTGTTGAGTTTAAAACGGTTGTGGGCCCATGTGTCCTGTTTAGTTGAAAGTGAAAAGTCTTAATAAGAAAAAATTAAGCGTGATCGTTACTTGTGATTCTGATAAGAAAAGATTATTCTGGCAAAGAAAACCGTCCGAGAATAAAGTTTTTTCTCATGCATATCGCGGGGCGATGTCAGTGTGTTTGATCAATGAGTCTGAGTGGATCAATGTATTTGTTATGGACTATGTTTCCATTTGATCATTGGATGCATGTAGGAACCCATGTATCTTCTTGGTATATGCAAATTTTATGCGATAACTATTGAGGTTACGAAGTATAATAGGTTGTGAAAATAAACTCCATTATTTCAGTGACCATTGTATTGCGTACATGTGTAGGCAATCAAGTTACATTTTGAACAATAACCACGTGGCTATTGTGTGGCCAGGTGTTATATGTTCCCTTAAGCATTGTTTATTCGTTTTTACATTGTGCCAATGAGCTTGATCAGCTCGGAAACGAAGAAATTGTAGGATCTCTAGATTAGGCATTAAATAGAGCACGAATATTGAATTATCATGCATTTTATAAATGGCGATGACTTTAGGGTATGAAACCCTTTGAATTAAATCATTATCGCTTTTTTTGAATAATTTTGGTATCTTTGGAATGTATGGTATTTGCTATTTGTGTATGGTGCAACAGGGTTGTCTTATCAAAACTCATATATTGGAAACTCACCTTTACAAATATATAGGGTTTATTCAGACCCTAAGGTAGTACTTTGGTACACTAAAGTGCGGATGAAGCGAAGGAATTCATTCAGTCGTTGGAGATAATTCTAGATGCTGAAGAAGGTGTTTTATTTAGTGGGAATGTCAGGGTATTTCAATAAGTGTCTGTGTAGTGACCAGCTATAGGCCTTTTGGTGTCTTAATAAGTAGTGATACTTGGTTAGTCTGGATGTTTAGCTATTGAAGTCATTCTTTTGAGTTGTATCCAGATTACACTCGGGTACAATTCATCTTTTTCGCATGTTATGATTTTGGGAGATGACCTATTACGTGAAGGTCTAAATACAAAACTCTTACGTATACTTATTTATATTATGTTAATGGTAGTTGGATTGTATATGGGGTAAAAAAAAATGAAAAAAATTTTATCACCAATTTTGAAAAGGGATAAGTAACTGAAAATTATATTTACCAAGCAACTAAGAGTATTTTATTGAGGTGTATTTCATGACAAGTTACTTAAATGTGATACCTACTGAAAATGGGGTGTCGGCATTCTCGGTACTTCAATTTTTTAAATAATAAGCAAACCAGATATCAATTGGTTTATGGAATGGTTTGGCAAAATGGTTTGTCAGGGATATTCTTCCTAATTCCCCTTTTCGAGTTATACAATGAATACAAAAGTTTAACCCACTCAATACCAATTTTTGGAAGATACTCCACTTTTGTGCATAATTGGAATAGCCTAGGGTTACTCGAATTTAATTATGGTATCATTGTCATCTACCAAAACCATTTCCAAAGTTCATCTTTGATTTAACACGATCTCCTGGTAGAAGGTTTTAATGAAAGGTAGATAAAACAAAATTCAGCATCTTGGAAAAATAAGGTTCGAGGCAAAAGGTTCCTCCGGCTTTGAACCCCCAAGACTCCTCCTTAAAAAATAAAGAAATTGGTGGTTCTTCGTAAGCATTAACCCATACACAATTAACTTAGGTGCCTCAACTCCCAAGAATAAAAAATTGTTAAAGGAGGCCTCTCTGTTGACTCTCAAGAAGAGAAGATGATGATTGATTCTTAGTAGATCAGAGGCTATAATCCTTATCCGGAAAATAACGATCAGATATTGGTTTCTTTGATCGATAACTCAATAATTCGGATGAGATAGGTCACATATCAATAAATTCAGATGGGGCAAAAGTTCTCTCGGTCACCCCACGAAGTTATTTGGTCCGGTTGTGCGACGAAGATTTATTGGCCCGACACAAATCACGTCGTAAGTAAAGCATCAAAGTCAAAGGTTACGGTACACAGCACTGCCAATTGAGCCACATTCAAATATGCCACTCAAAGCCCTTCTCCCTCCATTTAAGAAGGGCTCCTTTGTTCGAGGGAAGCGAGACTTACTTTCGAAAATTTACTAATTACAAGTTAGAAGTTCCCAGTAATTATGGGTTATTTGATAGCAAGTTCTACTTTGATAACTCTTATACTAAAGTACTTATGTTGAATAAATAAAAGCAAGTTAGTTTGATAAACATTTCTTTGATTTACTTTTCATTATACTCCGAATCTCTATTCCACAACTATTTATTCTATCACTAATTCTAGGGAGATGATTGGGAATTGGCATTCACGGTGTCGAGTCATAGTGCTCCGGTAATTTGTATCGGTTCTAGTATTTCTTTACATACGGCGTTGGTGTAGTAAGGGTGTTCAGATAGTAAAGCCCATGAGTTAGAGATTACGTAAATCCGTTGGTAAGCCAAGGTGGTCTTGGTGTCTCGGTGAAAATATCTCGTCCGGATATAGGTACTAGATCATTTTAGGTTGGTAACCATGTCTAGCTTACTTGAGATGGTTTCAAGAAAGGTATGAAAAAATAGATGAAATTAGATCAACCATACAAGTGAGAGTCTTAATTCATCATTAATAAATGAACAACAAATAATTTTACCAGACATTGAACAAAAAATTACATAAGCTGGAGTATTCCATCAATAAATGTTTCAAAATTTACAAAACAAAGTTAATTGATAAGTTCAAATCAGATTTCATAATTAAACAGCTGAATATACAATTAAAGTAGATAAAACCCAAAGAAGTCTAAACCTCTTGAATTTATCTATGCTTAAAAGAACATAAACAAAAATATAAATTTTTACATATTGGATTAATACAAGTTGCAATAAAACCTTTGCAAAGATTAGGGGCATGAACACCTGTTTTTGTGTATGACTAAGAGATGCTGGACCTCTAGGTCCAGGGGATCAAGTGCTCTCAATAATCGAGACCCGATCTTCATGTGGTCCCACTTTTCAATAATTTCCAAACTATACTATGTCTTTAGAAAGTTTGGGAAAATAAACATAACATCCAAGTCAGATATTAAAATTAAGGAGAATTTGGAACCCAATTCTATCCAATAAGGTAATATACAAGATATTTACAAAGCAGTAAAAACAAATATTTCCCAAAAGCATTAAATATTTTCTTGAAGAAGATACTTTTCTTCTTCAAGTAAACCTTGAAAAATCAAATGTAGTCACCCACAGACTCAATCATAATAAAGTCTCTAGGAATCTTGAATTAATTCCCAGAGTTACGCCTCTGAAGAGCAGACCTCTCACATAACAACCTACCGGTTAAGTTTGCATCTGAAATGTCTATTAAACTTTACCATTTAGTAGAAGTACCTCTACTAGATCGTTTAGAACTCTGAGGGGATCTAAACAAAACGAATAATTCAAGAATATCAGTTGATTCATTTATTCATTAAGATTAGTAGGAATGAAGATCATCCTCTTATTCCTCACTTCAATCTAGGGTGGAAACACCACAATCGGTTCAACCAATAACTCAAAAGTCAAGCTCAATTGAGAGTTAATCAAAGTTTTGAAACTTCATAATCAATGTTTTGTTATTACAAAATTTTACATTGATAAACAAAAACTTCAAAAAGAGTTTTTAGAATCGAGAAAATGAAGTAAGAAAATGGTTTTTCTCACTTTTACTTAATCAGAGATAAGACAATATGGAAGCCGATTATGCTTATCTCGAGGAGGTAGAGGATGACAACATTCCCTACTTCACTGGTTTAAAAATTATTGTTTCCAAAATTAGAAATAAAAACTCTAAATTCTGCAAAAGGATCGGAAAACATCAAAAGGAAAGAAGTTATTTCCATAATTCCTCCTTTAGGAAGAAATAACTTTTCTAAACATAGAGTATTTGAAATAACAACATCTCCTTTCAAAAGCTGAAAAAGTAGATACAAAAACTTTAACCATTCAACACCCAATCCGAAATGATATTAAAACATTCAACAACAATTGAATTTTACCAATCAACTTTTTGTATCAAGTTGCAAATACCTCAAAGATAACGAAATACCCTCCCAAAAGAAGGAGGGCCCCTCCTCGACAATCTATTCTTGTGTAAATTTTTTACAAAAAGTTATCTTTTGTACCATATGAATTCTCCAAGGGTTGGACAATAAAGATTATTTAATATTTCAGGGACCCATGAGCAAAAACATTTTGTGTCCCCTATAAATGCTTGAGAAATAGTGCTCCAGGTACTTGATCGATTTGAGTATTTCTTTACGTGCGGCGTTGGTCACCAAATGGTGTTCCCAGTAGTAAAGCCCGTGGGTTAGAATTCGTAAATCGTTGGTAAGCGAGGGTGGTCCGATGTATCCGTTAAGAAATCTCTAGTCTGATATAAGTACTGGATCATTTATTTTCAGTAACCTTGTCTAGCTTGCTTTTGATGGTTTCAAGAAAATGTCAATAAAAATTAGATGAATTATATCAAACAAGTACAAGTGAGTAGCATGAATTTTAAATTTTCATTTTTCCTAAATATTTTCATGTTTTATTAGATTACATTTTTATAACTTTCTTTTTTAAAATTATATAAAAAGACAATATTATCCTTGTGATAAAATTACATATAATTTTTAAATTTTTTAAAATATTATCTAACTTCAATTTTTATAATTTTAAATATTCATTTTTGAGTTTTTACTTTACGTATAGTTAAATTATTAGAATAATTTTTTTATATTTTCAATTTTAAAATAATATAAAATAACAAAAATTAGTCTAGTGATAAAATAAAATAATTTTTAAAATTAATTATTATCATTATTATTATTTTATATTTTACTATACTTTTTTAACCACGTTATATTTTATATATAAAATGTTTTATAATTTATTATGTTTTAAATCACCTTATCATATAACCATTGAATTCTAACCGAGTTGCCATCTAAGACAAAATTTTAACTAGATGGGACATGATAGGGTAAGATGACAAGATTGACTTATCCTATCTGCTGGCTCACCAAACAATAGTTTTGAACATGATATGAAAGCTTATCTATTATATCATATCTCTCATCTTATCACCACTCAAACGCAGGTTCATAAATCTCCGTCGGTGAATAACCCCTCTCACGTGTATTTCACTTCCTTTTTTTATAGGCTTCTATTATTTAATTTAATTAATTTTAATTTAATTTAATAATTATATAGATATATCGTATTTCTTCGACACTATCACGCCTTTGTTGCACGCATGCTTTCTTTCTCAAACAGACACGCCTGAAGGGTCATTACTGTATTCTCCTTACAAAGCTTAAAACCCGCTCATGGGATAACCATTCTGTTGTCACCTCTCTCAACTTTTGGGTTGGAATAGAGGAAAAATTAAATATCGATCATTTAAATTGCATAATCTTAGAGCCCTTACAATCTTCATTTTCATATCCTAATGTTGATAAACCTATTTTCTCTAGTGGTGTTTGGAAGGCTTATTTTAAGCCTTTTTTTTGACTTATCTATGACATAAGCTCTTATGCGGTGTGTTTTGTGACTTATAAAAATAACTTATGCCATCTCGCAAGGAGTTTTTGGCTTATTTCATAAGTCCGTCAGGAGAAGCTTATGGAATTATCATAGGCTTATGCATTAAACTATTCTCTCGTGTTTTCACTTTATTTGAATCCTCTCAGTGCTCCTTTCTTTCTTTTTATTTCTTTAGCGCTTATGGCATAAGCTCTAATGCGATAAGGTCTTTATATGATAAGCTCTTAATTAAGTTGTTTTACCCAAACGCCCCAACTGAAACATGTCAACTTTCGTTTGTGACTTTTCCTTTTCTGTATTCCTATTGTCTTCTTCTTAGTTCCTTTGTTAGTTTCCATTTTTACTCAATTACTTCCTAACTTTTGGGTGCCGGTTGTTTGAAAGGTTGCGGTGGGTATCTTTTTGCTGCTATTTCGATTCACCACTTTGGGATATCAACAAACACTATTTCTTTCAGGTTTTTCCTCCCCTTCATTTCAATTTCAATGGGTTGTGAAAAAACCACATGCAAATCTTGTTTTCTTTTTGTTTTGCTTCTCTCTTTGTTTTGAAATCAAACAGGTCCATCGATTTTAAACCTTACCTCTATCTTCATTTTCCGATGGTGTTAGCTCGAGGCAAGGTTTAAAATGGCTATACTTATGCCACATTATTTCCAACAGAGATTTGGGGTCATTAGGCAATGCTGGTTTTAAATGGTTATGCTTAAGCCACTACAAGTGAAATGGAATTGCAACCCTGGAGATGTTTGCATCTTTCAACTGGACGGAGAAGATATAGTGTTTAAAGTTCATATTTTCAAAAAAAAGACTAGGGTCTTTGAACATATTAAGTGGGATTCCTTCTATGTTTATCCTACCACATGGAGAAGAAAATGCAAGCAACGAATTTATTTTAATGATAGTATACAGTTACCATGAGTGGTTTACTAGAGCTTTGGAAAATTTCCCGGTGAACTTTACTTGATCCACTAACCGTATAGATTTGCATCTTTTCTCCTAGCAACCCAATCTTTCATTTAACATGTTCACCAGTGAACAATGTTTAGTTTAAATGATTTTGCCATTAGATTGGTGATTTAATTATACATATATATTCTTATAATTTAAATAGAGAAGATATAATGTTTAAAGTTCATGTTTGAAAGTCCACAATTAGTTTATTTACTTTTCGAAAATTTGAAGAAATGTAATTTTTCAATCTATCTGATTGGTGAACAATCCCTTTGGTTGTAGTTAATTTAGAAATTTTTTTGAAAGGAAAATCCGTGGTCTATGATTAGTGTAATGCCGAATTTATTTATTTTAACTAATGCCCATATATGTGATACTTTTGAGCGGGAAAATTATTGAGAGGATGAAATATTGAAACAAAAAGTGCCGAATTTTGTCGAACATGAGTTTAGATAAGTAACAAAACTCACCGACATGAGCTTAAAAACATAGGGAGCTTTATGGTTTGTTTAATCTTAGCCAGAACTCTTAATATTTTGTGAGGATTGAAGAACATATTGTAGTGTTAGTCTGAAACAATGAGTTTATAACTGATTAGTTTAATAATTCATAAACACATTGAGAATTGACATGGAGGAGAGCCTGAATCTATCACCAAAAGCTTCATCTGTCATTTGTATTTAGATTGGTGGTCTAGAAAAAATACCATTTGACATCACCATCATTGAAAATTGCTAATACAGATAGGCGTTTATACGACCTATATGTCATGGTTCCTTCACGTATCATAGGGACTACAATTCTTAAAATTTTCTGTGGTGTCAATAATTATAGGACCTGTTGCAATTCTTAAGGTCATTCATTATAGGACGATGCCAATAACATCTATGTTATTTAATAACTAATAACATCATTTTAATGCATTATATGATTTTGTTTGGTATAGGGGAATGTTCATTGAATGAACTGAAAATATACCTTCAAGCAAGGCAAGCTGGAAAGGTACGCGATGGCATAGAGACATCCTCCCTGTTTGAGGATTTTCTATATAGTTTTTTGGTCTTTTAAATTGTGTTATTGTTTTTAATTTTCACAAGGTTTTACCACCGCGATAAAAATATTATTTCACATTTTTGTATGGACAGATTAGCGGGTTGGCTCATCAAAAATAAAAACCAAAATTATTTAAAATGAATGTGAGAAGTGTGCTTGATGATGTCAACTCGAGGATTCTAACGATTAGCTTCAAGTATTTGCTTCTGATGGGAGATAACATAACCGTAATAAGTTTAATCAAACACATGTTATGATATTTTTATATATTTCCTTTGACTCCTTTCTTTAGAAGTTGTGTTATGTAATTTATCTTTGGTGTGAAATATTGTGCAAGTGAGACCGATTTTATTTTGCATTTGAAAGGTTGTGATGAGTTATTTCCTATGTTTGTGTAACACCTAGTTTTTACACCTAGGATTAATTATTTTATTTGGATGTTTATGTTTATTATGTTATGTGTTTAGTTTGATAATTAAATTACTCTCTTCAAAGTATTTTATTAGGTGCATTAGCCTGATTTATTTCGAGTGAATGACGTTTACTAGACAATAATTTACGTTATTGTCACTTTATTATACCGATCTGAGAAAAATATTTTTAAATAATGTAAATAAAGAAGAAAAACATTTTTCATATTCTTATCCTATTTAATTTTAGAGTTAAAAATATGTTGGTTTGACATTTATCGAGATTAAATTTTGGGGTGATATTTTCTTAGTAGATCCGAATCAATATTAATCTTTACTCAACTGGAATTTCGAAAACATATCATTATCAATCTTTATTTTTAGATTCTAAAAAGTAAAAACATGTTTATTCTAGGCCTAATATTTATCACTCATTTTGTACCTATTACTAAATAATTAGTATAAAAACTAAAGTTATCTTTTCTCTCTCACTCTATATCTCTCTTTCTCCCTTTTCTTCTCTAGCCTTTCCTCCTTTCCTTTCTTTCTTTCTTTCTTCTTTCTTTCCTTCTTTCTTTCTTTCTTCTTTCTTTTCCCTTCTTCTTCCTTCCACCATCTCTTCTTTCTCCCTCCTCTCTCAAATCGCGAGACCCTACCCGACCACCAGGATCACTTTTACCTGACCAGCGTTGGCGCCGCTAAATCCGCTGCCCACTGCATTGGAGCGCTCAACATCGCCTGGTAGAGAAAGGTAAGTGGTTTCCCACCTTCTTCAATCTCTATTTCTTCTTTCCTTGAATTTATTCTCTCTCTTTGCTATCGATAGGCCTGAGACATGCCACCATCTTCGCTGATGACGCCATGCCACGCCGTCCGTGCCACGTCGGAGGTCTCCCAGGCCACCACAACTTCATCTTCTTTGGGTGAGTCAAACCCTCTCTTGTGTCTCAGATTTAAAACCCTAAATGCTGATTATTTTGAAACCTAACCCTTAACCCTTTGATTTCCGATTTTTAATCTTGAAATTTAAAGTTGTTTTAGAATTAGGAATTTGTGAGTTTGTGTTTCCTTAAACCAATTTTATTATTCTGAGTTTCCCTAAATTTTAATAAGGGAGCCCTAAATCCCCAATTTGATTTTATTTGAATTTGGGTATGTTTTTTTGAAATTAATTATGATTTAGTGTATTAGGACTCTTAATGGATGATTTCCAAAGTTCTTTTTCAAGATTTTTAATCAAAACAAAGTTTCCTAAAAGGGTATTAGAAGCGTGAGCTTCAAGCATGATTTTCCTTAAAAATAACCTTGTTTGGTAATTAGATTAAGTATTTAGATAAAGTTAGAATGTGTGTTTGATCATGTGAAATTGATTTCTTGATTTACGGTTGTTTTGGCGTTATTGGATTTACTCTTTGAGGGCGATTGGACACGGCTATTCTTGCTTGATGGAGTAGATAGAGCTTGTGAGCCTTAGACGAGGATCCTTTACTTGTCTTCAAAGGTAAGGGAGTTACCAAGGGATATTCAAAACTATATGCAGTGTGTATATGTGTAATTGAGTTTTGAATATTATTGTGATGTTGAAGCCCATACTTGAATAACTTGTTTACTTGAACCATTGTAGTTATTACTGGAGTTGAACATTTGTTGCTTTAAAGTGTTATGAATTTATATATGTGATTAAGCGTGTTATATATGAATTATATATACAGATTAATGGATATTATTTTTGTTGATTGAAGTTTGAAAAGCCGGACTTGAGTGCATGCCCAATCATGATAAGAATTAAAAGTCTTAATAAGCCTTGAATAGAACTTTGATAATTTTGGGTTCACTTATAAAGTTCCTTGTATAAAGTGCTTACTTCCGAAGAATAAGATTCTTTTGTTTTTGAAAAATTTTAAAGTGATTTTTGAGTTGAAGGAAACTATATTTTTATGATAAAAAGTTTTATACAGAGAAAACCTTTTGAGCGGTGTGCTTTATGAAGGAAAGACCTTTGAAAATATTTATTATGAAGGAAAGACCTTTTGAAAATATTTAACCTATTCCATCAATGAATTTCAAATACAAATGAATTTCCTAGATGTTTTAGAAAAGATTTTTGCAAAGGAAAGGATTTTCTCCCAAATAATTTTGGAAACGTTAGGTTACTTGGATAGTGACGAGGTTTTGTTTTGGTTTTGATTTTCATTGAACGAAATGTTTTATAAGTCGATAAATTGGCCTAGAAACCGAGACGTGGGGTTCTAGTGTTGTATGGACACGTAGATCAGGATACGTAGTCGAGGACGAGAGTGTCTGTAAGTTTTGTTTTTTGGGTGTGTGTCCCTAGTTGATGTGGACAAGAGTTCCATATCCGCGAGCCTAAAGCCGGTGCATCGGTTTAAAGGGCATCGTGATTGAGCATTGACTGTATGTCCTATGTTGAGATTAAAGATTTGGCGTTATGTGCCCGTATTTTTTTTTAAGTGAAAAGTCTTAATTAAAAGAATTAAGCATGGTCGTTAAGCTTTGTGCTTGACGAGGAAAGAGTATTACGACAAAGAAAAAAAAACGAGAATAAAAGTTTTCTCATGCATTTAATGGCCATTGTGTCATGTAAATGGCATTGAATCGAGGAAACAATATATGACAGGCGTGTCAGGTGGTGATGATCATTGAGGTCAGGAGTGGATCAATGATCTTTTATAGGACTTTGTGTCCAAATTGATAGGACTTTGTGTCCAATTTGATAGGACTTTGTGTCAGTTATATATGTGGCGCTATTTTCTAATTATGGAATAGTGTCATTGCTTGCATGAGCATCCTAACGGAATGGGGATGCCTGGTGAATTGTGCTACTTTGCAAGAGCATCCTAACGAGAATGGGGATGTGCATGTGTGTTAGGTGCTGGCATGAACATCCCTATCGGGAATGAGGATGTGCACCATTTATTTTCTTGGGCATTGTTTTGTTCGTTTTTACGATGCACCATGCAAGCACTGATCGGCGAAACGGCAGAAGTTGTGGGATCTCAGGAGATTAGGTATCAAAATAGAGTTGAATATTGAAGTGACATGCATTCTCTTTATAAAAGATTGTTCGAGCTTGAGACCCGATATAAACCTTTGTTATGTTATGTATATGCATGATTTAAAATGAATTATATGATTATGTGATGTATGTATCATGTGTATGGTTGTTGTATGATATATCCATTTGGTATCTCACCTCACCCTTTCCGTAGATTCTTCTAGTTCGTGGTACCACAGGTACTCTAGCACAGATGGTGCAGAGGAGTCTTTCTAAGTCACTCGGGAGACTTAGATGTAGTTGCTTGATGAGGTATTACTTGCAGAATAACTTTTGAACGACCGACTTAGGATTGGGACTTGGATTATTTTGATGGTATGTATGAGTTTGGCTCGGAGAGCCTTTATTTTAAAGGAATGTCTATAGCTCGGAGAGCATATCTTTTGAATGAAAATCTAAGCTATTTCTTTTGGTTTTGTAAAGCTTATGGCTATAGCTATTATTTTTATGTATTGATGCTGGTTGAATTTGGTGTAAGCTGGAGGTGCGGGTGAAAATGTAATTATTTTAGAGGTGTTATTTTATGGGATGTCCGAATTACGGAGGAGACCTGTTGAAATTTTTTTGTAAAACTACTAGCTTATATTTAAGTATATTCTTTAAACTAAATAGGCTTGCCAAGCTATGATAGTAAGTTTGTGTGTCGATTAAGGCTTAGGTGTGGAGTCGTGGAAAAATTTTATAACCAATTTCAAACACTTATGTACTTATATAAGTTATTTTCCAAAAGCACCAGAGAAATTATATTTTAATTTTATTTTTCACACGTGTTTAGTAGGTAATGCCCAAGGGGGTGTTACAGTGGTATCGGAGCTGGTCGAGTCTTTGGGGATCTTTGGGGAATAGGCTTTAAGTTTTTGTTGTGTGATCTACGGTTGGATTTTGTTTAAATTGTTTTCTTGTTTAAGCAATGTGTGTTGGCGCCAAGTATATGTTTTGTTGATGGTTTTTCCGAGGGTTTTATGTCACGGAGACCATAGATCTTGATTGTTACCTAAGTTCGGATATGACATTCGATTATCCTTGCGAATCGTGTGGGACATTGAAACAAGGTGTTTGTGTATAGGGTTTTTCCAGAGTGTTTCTGGAAATATTCTAGGTTTATAGTTAGCAAAGGACATTGATTTGATTGATTTAGTTTTTGGATTTGATCAGATCTTTTTCTCTTTGTGTAGGATGTTACCTACAATGTTGAAGCGAAGTTGGGCAGCTCAGTCGGCCCGAAAGATCGGTGGTCCGAATCGTTTGTTAGGCAAAGTGTTTTCCTTGTAAGCACTAATTTGTAGTGTGGAGGTTGTGTCACATGGTAGATTTTCTGACTAGGTAAAAGGACGAATGATGGACAAGTATTCTCCGACTTGCGTAGTTGATTTGGTAAATCAATTGCGAGGAGTTGTCATCTACTCAAAAAAAAAAAAAAACGACTTGAAAGGGGTATTACCAGTTGGAGTGATGACTTATCTAAGGTTTTGTGTCGTCAACTTAGTTTATGAAGAAAGATCAACTCTTTGCATGTTTGTTCGATTGATAAATTGTTGGGATTGTACCCAATTCAAGGGTGGTCATACTAAGCTTGGCTAGAAAAAGTGTATGTTGGTTGGAACCAAGACGAATTCGAGTGGATTTTCGATCTTGGTGAGTGTTTCTTGATTAAGGAACTCTTCATTGTACCCTTTAATTCTCTTGTATTCTTAGTTTGACATTTATTTCTCGAATCTTGTGATTGTATTAGATAATCACAACGGTGAAGTTTGTGTGGGTGAGATAAATTTTTCTGATCTTAATTTGAAATCCGGGACTCATGAATTAGTTATGCTGATTCATAAATTTCCAGTTATTCATTTCTTTGTTATGAGAAGTCGTACTCACATTTCTAAATGATCCTCGATGTAATAGACATTTGAGTGAATTGATTTAATGGAATCCATTGTGGGGATCCCTTAAAGTGTTGTTGGAGAAAAGTGGTTATGACTATTTTTCTTGAGTTATAACTTGTTAATTTCGGTGATAGTAGAAGTTTCTTGGTGAAACCCTAGTTTCGTCACTTCTATTTTTGTTAGAGGTGAAAGTCATCATTTTGTAAATTCTTTTTGTATTAAGAATAAGAATTAATCCTTTTGGGATTAAAACATTATTCACTTCTTGATTATTTGAATCCGTTGGAAGATTCTTGTGGAAGAATGAACTTTATTAGATTCATGTTTGTAAATGTGTATTGATCATGCATTTTACACCCACGAACCTGATGGAAGGATCTTTTTCCCTCTTTGGATGTTCAGATATCCTTCAAATTAATGAAATTCTTCTCTATGCTAGGTGAAAGTGAAATCCATAGAAAAATTTCTTTTCTTGAGAAATTCTTTTATGATCACTAAGGTCATGTCTTATTGTCGCTCGAAAAGTGCTTGTTGTCATTGATCATCTTAATTCTATGTATTTTCCAAATGTTGTCGATGTGTGACTTATCTCCTCGGTCATGAGTTTGATATCTCCACATCAAGATGTCGGTTAGCGAGTACGGTGAAAAAGGGATAGTTTAACAATTGAGACCTTCCTTGTTAAGATGTTGGCATTCCTTCAATCTTTGTTATGAGTTTTCAAAGACTGCGTGAGTCTTGTTTGAATTCAGGTGATCGTTGATCGAATGGTGAAGTCTACATCTTCTACTGAGTTAAGATCCCAAGCGGGTAGTTAGGGAACGATAATGTATCGGAAGATTGTTCGGACTTGATGGAGTATCTTCAAGTATTGTTTCAGATGAAAAGCGAAAGTTTATCAATGTCGTCGGTTATGTGTACTTTAAGTGTTGAAGGCTAAGTTGAGACTAAATCCAGGTGATCATCCTCAGTGGGATGGATAAAGAATGAGGTGACCTATCTTTAGCGAGGTTAGTTGGGAGATAGTGTGGTATCTAATTTTTGTCATCTCTATGGTAGTGCAAAGACGAGTTGATAGGAGTTTTGTTAATGTATAAGATGTGAATGGTATTATGAGAACCACTAAGTTCAACATTATTGAGTGAGATGATTACAATGGATCTTATCGTGATCGAGGTAGATATATCATTAAAGGAATTTAGAGTAGTGATCAATATTTATGGTTAATATTGACTTAGTGAGTCCAGAGATTAACGGAACAATATATATGGTAGTTTTCCTTAACCCGAGCACGAATTAGTAAAGAGGAGTTATTGAGTGAAACTAAGTTGTTAGAAAAGTTTAAGAATTATGATTTTGGATAATTCAACCAAGTGATTCTTTTTGGTTATAGTTGCATGGAGGAATGTAATCGTATTATTTAAGATTGAAATGAATGATTTTGATATAATTTGGAGTGGTGGAATATGTACAAAGGAAACTAAGACAACAATTGTATACTTTGAGTTGAAGGTTGATGTATGATGGGGTAAAAAGTTAGTGTTGAACTTGATGTTCCCATCTGAGGATAAGGTGTTGAAGAAGTTTTACTAGCGGGACAAATTTTGAGACAAGAGGTGATTAAGTTTTGATTATGTCTTTCGAAGTGAAATAAGCTATGGCCGAAATGTTTATAATCTTTGAGGTCTTATTTGGTAAATATGTGGTTGATGATCCATAGTAGAAACCCCGACAATTTAAATTCAAGATTGCCATTGAGGAGTGTCCACCTAGATTTTTTTGGCTTTATTTTGGTGCAGCTCTTAGGGGTAATGACCTTAGAAAAACTACTGTTTTATAATCTCTTTTCTCGGCTGCAAATATATAAGATAAAGGGGGAAGATAGGATACAAGCACTTCCTTGTATAAGTGATAGAGTTATGCTCTTGGATGGAGGAATTGTTAGGAGTTGTGTATTTCCTTGGACAATAGGGTAGATGTGCATAGGAAATTTCTTAAACCAGGGGATACCAACGGGGCTTGAGAACCAAATTGAAAATGAGAGGCAAATGAAGGATATGAATTGAGAAGTAGGCAAAAGATTCGAGAGGAATTAAAAGGAGAACGAACTATGTGGATGTGGTAAGATTCAATTTTGATAAGATTGAATTTCTTAGGTTCTTAGGGCAAAGTTTATCATGTGCAACTCGGAGAATGTTATGACGTTTTGATTGGAGATTTAAAAGTGTGAATTTGATATGACTAGAAGAGTAGATTAAGCTTAAATGGACTAAGACTAGGATCGCATCTCTTGAGTGGAAGGTTAATTGATGTTATGTAAAGATGGTGTTGGTTTTGGCGTTATCTATGAAAGTTAGATATTGGAGAAAGTTTTTCCTAATGGATTTGTATTGAGAAAAGTTAAATGAAGAGATTAAGCGTTGATTTTGTTCTTTGAAGTGTAATAGACTAAGATGAAATATCAAAGGTAATGGAGAGAATGCGGTAGTGAAAGTTTCGAGGATAAATAGAATGGCATAAGAATTTATTACTTTGTAGTGTTATAGATGAAAGGAATGAAGCAATGAGAATACAAAGCAAGATTTTAGAGCTAAGGTATGATTACAATATCCTGTTTAGTTTTAAGCTACGAAATTTCGAGGACGAAATTTTTTTTTTAAGAAGGGGTAGTAATGTAACACCTAGTTTTTACACCTAGGATTAATTATTTTATTTGGATGTTTATGTTTATTATGTTATGTGGTTTAGTTTGAGTAATTAAATTACTCTCTCTTCAAATTATTTTATTAGGTGCGTTAACACCTGACTTATTTCGATGAATGCACGTTTACTAGACAATAATTTACGTCACTGTCACTATTATACAGTACAGAAAAATATTTTAAATAATGTAAATAAGAGAAAACATTTTCATATTCTTATCCTATTTAATTTTAGATTTAAAAATATGTTGGTTTGACATTTATCGGAGATTAAATTTTGGACCGAGGTATTTTCTTAGTAGATCGTTCAACTATTAATCTTTACTCTAACTTGAATTTCAAAACATATCCATATCAATCTTTATTTTTAGATTCTAAAAAGTAAAAACATGTTTATTCTAGGCCCAATATTTATCACTCATTTTGTACCTATTACTAAATAATTAGTATAAAAACTAAAGTTATCTTTTCTCTCTCACACTCACTCAACGCTATCTCTCTTTCTCCTTTTCTTCTCGCTTTTTCTCCCTTCTTTTCTTTCTTTCTTTCTTTCTTTCTTTCTGCTTTCTTTTTCCTTCTTCCTTCCTTCCGCCTTAACCTTCTTTCTCCTTCCTCTCCAATCAGGGCGCAGACCCACACCGGCCACCGGATCTCTACAGCCACCCGCCCAGCACGCCGCCGCTCGTCCGCTCGTCGCCCTCGCTGGAGCCGCTCAACCGCGCCTGGTGAGAAAGGTAAGGGTGGTTTCCACCTTCTTCAATCTCTATTTCTTCTTTCCTTGAACTTATTCTCTCTTTTGGCTATCGATGGTTGCACGAAAAGAAGCGCCACCATCTTCTCAGCGTGACCGCCACGCGCGTCCGCCCGCCGCCACCTGAGGTCTCAACAGCCACCACAACTTCATCTTCTTTGGGTGAGTCAAAACCTCTCTTGTGTCTCAGATTTAAAACCCTAAATCTGATTATTTTGAAACCTTAACCCCTAACCCTTTGATTTCAGATTTTAATATTGAAATTTAAAGTTGTTTTATGAGATTAGGATTTGTGAGTTTGTGTTTCCCTAAACCAATTTTATTATTCTGAGTTTCCCTAAATTTTAATAAGGAGCCCTAAATCCCCAATTTGATTTTATTTGAATTTGGGAATGTTTTTATGAAATTAATTATGATTTAGTGTAATTAGGACTCTTAATGGATGATTTCCAAAGTTCTTTTTCAAGATCTTTTAATCAAAACAAAGTTTCCTAAAGGGTATTAGGAAGCATGAGCTTCAAACATGATTTTCCTTAAAAATAACCTTGTTTGATAATTAGATTAAGTATTTAGACAAAGTTAGAATGTGTGTTTGATCATGTGAAATTGATTTCTTGATTTTTGGTTGTTGCAGCGTTATTGGATTTACTCTCCGAGACGATTGGACACGGCTATTCTTGCTTGATGGAGTAGATATGAGCTAACGTGAGCCTTAGGACGAGGATCCTTTACTTGTCTTCAAAGGTAAGGGAGTTACCTAGGGATATTCAATAACTATATGCATGTGTGTATGTGTGTAATGGAGTCTTTGTGAATATTATTGTGATGTTGAGCCCATACTTGAATAACTTGTTTACTTGAACCATTGTGGTTATTACTTGGAGTTGAACATTTGTTGCTTTAAAGTGTTATGAATTATATATATGTGATTAACTATTAACTGTGATATTATTCTCGTTGATTGAAGTTTGAAAAGCCGACTTGAGTCTCGTGCCCAATCATGATAAGAATTAAAAGCCTTAATAAGCCTTGAATAGAACTTTGAAAATTTTGGGTTCACTTATAAAAGTTCCTTGTATAAAGTGCTTACTTAGAAGAATAAGATTCTTTTGTTTTAGAAAAATTTTAAAGTGATTTTGAGTTGAAGGAAACTATATTTTTATGATAAAAGTTTTGTACGAGAGAAAACCTTTTCAAACGGTGTGCTTTATGAAGGAAAGACCCTTTGAAAATATTTATTATGAAGGAAAGACCTTTTGAAAATATTTAACTTTATTCCATCAATGAATTTCAAATACAAATGAATTTCCTAGATGTTTTAGAAAAGATTTTTGCAAAGGAAAAGGATTTTCTCCCAAATAATTTTGGAAACGTTAGGTTACTTGGATAAGTGACCGAGGTTTTGTTTTGGTTTTGATTTTCACCGAGCGAAATGTTTTATAAGTCGATAAATTAGCCTAGAAACCGAGACGTCGGGTTCTCCCGTTGTATGGACACGTAGATCAAGGATCTCGGGTCGTGGACGGAGTGTCCTGTAAAGTTTTGGTTTTGGACTTTGTGTGTCCTAAGTTGATGTGGACAAAGTGTGAGTTCCATATCCGCGAGCCTAAAACTGGTGCATCGGTTTAAGGGCATCGTGATTGAGCATTTGACCATATGTCCTATGTTGGGATTAAAAGATTTGAGCGTGTGTCCTGTATTTGTTTTAAGTGAAAAGTCTTAATTAAAAGAATTAAGCATGGTGGTTAAGCTTTGTGCTTGACGAGGAAAGATTATTACGACAAAGAAAACAAACGAGAATAAAAGTTTTTCTCATGCATTTAATGGCCATTGTGTCATGTAAATGGCATTGAATCCAGAGGGAATCAATGTATATGATGACGTGTCGGTGGTGATGATCATTAAGGTCCGGAGTGGATCAATGTATCTTTTATAGGACTTTGTGTCCAAATTGATAGGACTTTGTGTCCAATTTGATAGGACTTTGTGTCCAGATTGTATATATGTGCCACTATTTTCTAATTATGGAATAGTGTCATTGCTTTGCATGAGCATCCTAACGGGAATGGGGATGTGCACAATTGTGTCGCTGTTTTTGCATGAGCATCCCTAACGGGAATCGGGATGTGCGGCACAATTGTGTTAGGTGCTGGCATGAACATCCTATCGGGAATGGGGATGTGCACCATTTATTTTCTTGGGCATTGTTTTGTTCGTTTTACGATGCGCCATGTGCGAGCCTGATCACTTGAAACGAAACAGTAAAGTCAGGATCTCCGGAGATTAGGTATCAAAATAGAGTTGAATATTGAAGTGCCATGCATTCTCTTTATAAAACCCGATTGTTCGGGCTTGAGACCCTTTTGATATAACCCCTGTTATGTTATGTATATGCATGATTTAAAATGAATTATATGATTATGTGATGTATGTATCATGTGTATGGTTGTTGTATGATATATCCATTTGTCCTTATCTCACCCTTACTCATATTTCAGGATTCTTCTAGTTCGATATTGTACCACGGGTACTCTAACACGGATGGTGCAGAGGAGTCTTTCTAAGTCACTCCGAGACTTAGATGTAGTTGCTTGATGAGGTATTACTTCGGAATAACTTTTAGAACCACCACCTTAGGATTGAGACTCTGGATTATTTTGATGGTATGTATGAGTTTGGCCTGCAGAGCCTTTATTTTAAAAGGAATGTCTATAGCCTCGGAGAGCATATCTTTTGAATGAAAATCTAAGCTATTTCTTTTGGTTTTGTAAAGCTTATGGCTATAGCTATTATTTTTATGTATTGATGCCTGGTTGAATTTGGTGTAAGCGGAATTGAGTGAAAATGTAATTATTTTAACAAGTGTTATTTTATCCGGGATGTCCGAATTACAGAGGAGACTCTATCGAAATTTTTTTGTAAAACTACTAGCTTATATTTAAGTATATTCTTTAAACTAAATAGGCTTGCCAAGCTGTGATAATAAGTTTGTGTGTCGATTAAGGCTTAGGTGTGGAGTCGTGAAAAAATTTTAAAACCAATTTCAAACACCTATTTATTTTTTTAAGTTATTTTCCGAAAGCACCAGCAAATTATATTTTAATTTTTTTTTGGCACGTGTTTAGTTGGTTATGCCCAAGGGGGTGTACAGTTTGCTTAGACGAGAAGATAACATATTGCAATAATCTAATACATATCATTATATTTTTAAAATTTTTTAGGCTCTCTTTTAAAAATGTGTTGAGTGATTTATTTTTGGTGTCGAATTTTATGTAAGTGAGGCAAATTTTATTCTACATTTGAGTTTTGAGAAGTCTATATAACACCAATCAGTTTAATCTAATACATGTCATAATATTTGTAAAATTTCATATAACTCCTTTATTTAAAAGTTATATTTTGAAGTGAAATTTCTTTATATTATATATTGTGTTTATGATATATACTATAAGAATTTATTGAAATGAGTACAAGAAAGGGTGGCAAATGGATGGACCGAATGGATTTTGATTCGGATTGTAATGGATCGGATCAAAATAATCCATTAATCCATTTCGATCCATTAAAAATGTATTTAAAAATCTAATCCATCCATGATCCATTTAATAAAAAATCACCCAATCCATTTGTTAGTCATTTTTACAGATGAATATCCAATCCATCTATAAAAAATATTTTTAAAACTTAAAAAATTATTACTATTTTAAAATAATTTCTCTCTCATTATAAAATATTTTTTAAAATTATTAAAATCAAATAATCTCTCCCTCCCTCTCCTCTCACACACGCTCAATAAAGATGTGATGAGCTATGTTACCCTCAAGCCTAATTGCGGTTGAAAGAAGAAGAGGGTAACCTATATTCTTACATCATTGCAAGCGTGGTGATTACAACATGTTTTTGATTTTGAAGATTCGGAAGGATCATAACTTGAGGAAAGAGAGTTATTTAATTTTTAATAATTTTAAAAAACAGTTTGTAGATGATATGATTTCAGTTTTTTTTGTGAAAACTGAAAATTAAAAAAATATATAGTTTTGGAATGGATAAAAATTGATCCATTACATTTTTTGTTGGTCCAATGTATCTCAAGAAAAGATGGATGGATGATTAACCATCCATTAAAAAACAATCCAATCCATTTTTTCTTCTTTTTTATAGATGGATGGATTGGATGGATTTTCTCATTGATGGATTGATGGATCATTTTGCCACCCCCGACAAGGAAGCAGATGAAGGAAGTAGAGAAAATGAATGTTGAAGTATAATTTTTTTTCTTGCACACATATCCAGTCTTATTTTATGGAAAAAACATTTTGATCTCATTATATCATGTTAATATTAATTTGTCGATACTTTTGCTTATCTTATAATTTTTAACTTATAAAATAAATTATTAACAAATACTTTATTTTACATCATCACGGTACATGTGTGATATACGAGTGTATTGTATTCGAGTTACCTTACTTAGGAGGATTTTGTTCGTGTTACCTTAATATTTATTTATCGTTAATATTTTATAATCTTACTATTTTTAAGGTAAAAATAAATAAATTTCCAAATAAAAATTCAATTATTATTCTCATAAACATTTTTTCACCCATACATCACACGGGTCCATCGTCTAGTACTAAATTTATTGTTGTTGCACCAGAGAATTAATCTTATTATAATCATTGTAAAATAGTAAATTTTTCCGAAAGTGCACGGACCTTGTAAGAGGGATGTTTTTGAACACAAAATAGTGTACACGGTGTTCGTTTGTTTAAGAAGTATTTTCGATATGTGTGTACAAAATGATGAAAACAAGTCATTGAGATAAAAAGAAAGTCATCTGTATCTAAAATTGAGTTTAAATAACACAACTCACGTTTAAAATGAACCTCACATATTCGGGTTATTAAGTATGTAAAATTATAAAAATGTAACGTAATTTTGATTAAATGGAAACAAAAAATGTTGGAATTTAGTAGTTGTAAATGTGATAAATTCAATAAATTAGCTCCAGTTGTAAATGTGCGAAATAGGGTTTTGATCGGAATTAGTGTTTTGGGTCAATAGGCTTTGGGCTAAAATTAGTGTTCCAGGTTAAATTTAGGGTTTAGCGTTACAAATTTTGGGTTTAGGGTTTGAATTATGGTTTTGAGTTAAAAATAGGGTTTTGGGACAAAAATAGGGTTAGAATTAGGTTTTGGGTCTAAATTAGGATTATGGTTTGGGTCAAAATTTAGGTTTTGGGTCAAAATTAAGGTTTCGGGTTTTGAGTTAAAAATAGTGTTTGGGACAAAAATAAGGTTAGAATTAGGGTTTTGGGTCAAAATTTGGGTTAGGATTAGGGTTTTGGGTCAAAATTTGGGTTTTGGTCAAAATCAAGGTTTCGGGTTTAGAGTTAAAAATAGGGTTTTGGGACAAAAATAGGGTTAGAATTAGGGTTTTGGGTTAGGATTTAGGGTCAAATTTAGGGTTTAGGGTTTGAAGTAGGGTTTTGAAGTTAAAAATAGAGTTAGCATTAGGGTTTGGGGTTAAAATTTGGGTTTGAGTCAAAATTAGTGTTCGGGTTACATTTTGGGTTTAGGGTGAAATTTTGGGTTTGGATTTGAATTAGGTTTTGAGTAAAAAATAGGGTTTTGGGACAAAAATAGGGTTAGAATTAGGGGTATGGGTCTAAATTAGGGTTAGAAATAAGGTTTTGGGTCAAAATTTGGGGTTCGGGTCAAAATTTGGGTTTTGGGTCTAAATTATGGTTTAGTTCGAATTAGGGTTTTGGGTCAAAATTAGGGATTTGGGATAAAATTATGGTTTTGGGTCAAAAATTTTGGGTTTTTGGTCCAAAATAGGGTTTTGGGTCAAAACTAGTGTTCAGGGTTTGAAGTTAAAAAAGGTTTTGGGGTCAAATTTAGGGTTAGGATCAAAATTAGGGTATATGGTCAAAACTAGGGTTTAGGGTTTGAATTATGGTTTTGGGTTAAAAATTGGGTTTTGGGTCTAAATTAGGGTTTTGGGTCGTAATTAGTGTTTTCGACCAAAATTAGGGGTTTGGGTTTGAATTAGGGTTTTGCGTCATAATTCGGGTTTTGATTTAAAAAAGGGTTTTGGGACAAAAATAGGGTTAGAATTAGGTTTTGTGTCTAAATTTGGGTTAGAATTAGGTTTTGGGTCAAATTTAGGGTTTAAGATCAATATTAGGTTTAGGGTCAAAATTTGGGTTTAGGGTTTGATTTAGGGTTTTGGTTCGAATTAGGGTTTTGGATCGAATTCGGGTTTAGGATCAAAATTATTGTTTAGGGTTCGAATTAGGGTTTTGGGTCAATAGGCTTTTGGGTTAAAATTAGGATTCTAGGGTCAAATTTAGAGTTCTAGGTTAAATTAGTGGTTTTTGGTGAAAATTATGGTTTTGGGTTTTTATTAAGGTTTTGAGTTAAAAATAGGTTTTGGGTCAAAAATAGGGTTAGAATTAGGGTTTTTGTTAAAATTAGGGTTTCGGTCACAATTAGGGTTCCTGTGTCAAATTTAGGGTTTACGGTCAAAATTTGGGTTTAGGGTCAAAAATATGGTTGAATTTGGGTTTTGGATCGTAATTAGGGTTTTGGGTCAATAGGCTTTGGGTTAAATTTTGGGTTGGGATAAATTTAGGAATTAAGGTCAAAATTTAGGGTTTTGGGTTAAAATTAAGGTTTGGGTCAAGATTAGGGTTCGGTTAAATTTAGGGTTTTGGGTCAAAAATTAGGATTAGGGTTTGAATTAGGGTTTTGAGAAAAAATAGGGTTTTGGGACAAAAATAGGGTTAGAATTAGGGGTATGTGTCTAAATTAGGGTTAGAATTAGGGGTTTGGGTCTAAATTAGGGTTTTGGGTCAGATTTAGGGTTTTGGATCTAAATTAGGGTTTTAGGTCAGAATTAGGGTTTTGGGTCAAAATTAGGGATTTGGGTTAAAATTAGGGTTTTGGGTCCAAAATAGGGTTTTGGGTTTGAATTAGGGTTTTGACTAAAAAATACGGTTTTGGGTCTAAATTAGGGTTAGAATTAGGGTTTTGGGTCAAAATTAGGGCTTTTGGTTAAAATTAGGGTTCTGGGTCAAATTTAGGGTTCTGGATTAAATTTAGGGTTTAGGGTCAAAATTTAGGGTTTTAGGTTTGAATTACGGTTTTGAGTTAAAAATAGGGTTTTGGGTCCAAATTTGGGTTTAGGGTTTGAATTAGGGTTTTGAGTTAAAAATAGGGTTTAGGGAGAAAAATAGGGTTAGAATTAAGGTTTTGGGTCTAAATTTGGGTTTTGGGTCAAAATTAAGGTTTCGGGGTTGAGTTAAAAAAAGGGTTTTGGGACAAAAATAGGGTTATAATTAGGGTTTTGGGTCTAAATTAGGGTTAGAATTAGGTTTTGGGTCAAATTTTGGTTTAAGCATCAAAATTAGGGTTTAGGGTCAAAATTAGGGTTTAGGGTTTGAATTAGGGTTTTGAGTTAAAATAGGCTTTTGGGTCAAAATTAGGGTTCTTGGTTAAATTTAGCGTTTAGGGTCAAATTTTGGGTTTAGGGTTTTAAATAGGGTTTTGGGAGAACAATAGGGTTCGAATTAGGGTTTGGGTCTAAAATTAGGGTTAGGATTAGGGTTTTGAGTTAAAAATAGTGTTTTGGGACAAAAATAGGGTTAGAATAAGGGTTTTGGGTTAGGATTTAGGGTCAATTTTAGGGTGTAGGGTTTGAATTAGGGTTAAGTTAAAAATAGAGTTAGAATTATGGCTTTGGGTTAAAAATAGGGTTTCGGGTCAAAATTAGGGTTCTGGGTCAAATTTAGGGTTTAGTGTTTGAATTAGGGCTTTGAGTAAAAAATAAGGTTTTGGGACAAAAATAGGGTTAGAATTAGGAGTATGGGTCAAAATTAGGGTTTAGGGTCAAAATTAAGGTTTAGGGTCAAAATTAGGGTTTTAGGTCAGAATTAGGGTTTTGGGTCAAAATTAGGATTAGGGTCCTGGGTCAAAATTTCGATTTTGGGTAAAAATTAGGGTTCGAGGATTTGAATTAGGGTTTTGAGTTGAAAATAAGGTTTTGGGACAAAAATAGGGTTAGAATTAGTGGTATGGGTCTAAATTAGGGTTTAGGGTCTAAATTAGGGTTTTGGTCAAAATTAGGGATTAGGGTTCGGGTCAAAATTTCGGTTTTGGGTAAAAATTAGGGTTGGGATTTGAATTAGCATTTTGACTAAAAAATAGGGTTTTGGGTCTAAATTAGGGTTAGAGTTAGGGTTTTGGGTCAAAATTAAGGGTTTGGGTGAGATTGAGGTTCTAGGTTAAGTTTAGGGTCAAAATATAGGTTTTTGGGTTTGAATTAGGGTTTTGAGTTAAAAATAGGGTTTTGGGACATAAAAAGGGTTAGAACTAGGGTTTTGCGTCTAAATTAGGGTTAGAATTAGGTTTTTGTGTCAAAATTTGGGTTTTGGGTAAAAATAAGGGTTTTGGGTCTAAATTAGTTCTTTGGGTCCAAAATTGGGTTTAGGGTTTGAATTAGGGTTTTGAGTTAAAATAGGGTTTTGGGACAAAAATAGGGTTAGAATTAAGGTTTTGGGTCTAAATTTGGGTTTTGGGTCAAAATTAAGGTTTCGGGGTTGAGTTAAAAAAAGGGTTTTGGGGACAAAAATAGGGTTATAATTAGGGTTTTGGGTCTAAATTAGGGTTAGAATTAGGTTTTGGGTCAAATTTAGGTTTAAGGTTCAAAATTAGGGTTTAGGGTCAAAATTAGGCTTTAGGGTTTGAATTAGGGTTTTGAGTTTAAAATAGGCTTTTGGGTCAAAATTAGGGTTCTTGGTTAAATTTAGGGTTTAGGGTCAAATTTTGGGTTTAGGGTTTTAAATAGGGTTTTGGGAGAACAATAGGGTAAGAATTAGGGTTTTGGGTCGAAATTAGGGTTAGGATTAGGGTTTTGGGTCAAAATTAAGGTTTCGGGTTTTGAGTTAAAAATAGTGTTTTGGGACAAAAATAGGGTTAGATTATGGGTTTTGGGTTAGGATTTAGGGTCAATTTTAGGGTTTAGGGTTTGAATTAGGGTTTTGAGTTAAAAATAGAGTTAGAATTAGGGTTTTGGGTTAAAAATAGGGTTTCGGGTCAAAATTAGGGTTCTGGGTCAAATTTAGGGTTTAGGGTTTGAATTAGGGTTTTGAGTAAAAAATAAGGTTTTGGGATTAAAATAGGGTTAGAATTAGGGGTATGGGTCTAAATTAGGGTTTAGGGTCAAAATTAGGGTTAGGATTAGGATTAGGGTTTTTGGGTCTAAATTAGGGTTAGTATTAGGGTTTTGGGTTAAAATTAGGGCTTAGGGTTAGAATTAGGGCTTTGGGTCAAATTCAGGGTTCTAGGTTAAATTTAGGGTTTAGGGTCAAAATATAGGTTTTTGGGTTTGAATTAGGGTTTTGAGTTAAAAATAGGGTTTTGGGACATAAAAAGGGTTAGAATTAGGGTTTTACGTCTAAATTAGGGTTAGAATTAGGTTTTTGGGTGAAAATTTGGGTTTTGGGGAAAAATAAGGGTTTTGGGTCTAAATTAGTTCTCTGGGTCCAAAATTGGGTTTAGGGTTTGAATTAGGGTTTTGAGTTAAAAATAGGTTTTTGGGACAAAAATAGGGTTAGAATTAGGGTTTTGCGTCTAAATTATGGTTAGAAATAGGGTTTTGGGTCAAAATTTGGGTTTTGGGGCAAAATTAAGGTTTCTGGTTTTGAGTTCAAAAACGTGTTTTGGGACAAAAATAGGGTTGGAATCAGGGTTTTGGGTCTAAATTAGGGTTTGAATTATGGTTTTGGGTGAAAAATAGGGTTTTGGGGTCTAAATTAGGGTTTTAGTTGACAATTAGGGTTCTGGGTCGGAATTAGGGTTTTTGGTCAAAATTAGTGCTTTTGGACAAAATTAGGGTTTAGGCTTGAGTTAAAAATAGGGTTTTGGATAAAAAATAGGGTTCGAATTAGGGTTTTCGGTTAAAATTGGGGTTTCGGGTCAAATTAGGGTTCTGGGTCAAATTTAGGGTTTAGGGTCAAAATTAGAGTTTATGGTTTGAATTAGGGTTTTGATATTAAAATAGGGTTTTGGGTCTAAAATAGGGTGCGAAATAGGGTTTTTGATCAGAATTAGTGTTTTGGGTCATTAGGCTTTGGGCTAAAATTAGTGTTCCGGGTTAAATTTAGGGTTTAGCGTACAAATTTTGGGTTTAGGGTTTGAATTATGGTTTTGAGTTAAAAATAGGGTTTTGGGACAAAAATAGGGTTAGAATTAGGGTTTTGGGTCTAAATTAGGATTATGGTTTTGGGTCAAAATTTAGGTTTTGGGTCAAAATTAAGGTTTCGGGTTTTGAGTTAAAAATAGTGTTTGGGACAAAAATAGGGTTAGAATTAGGGTTTTGGGTCAAAATCAAGGTTTCGGGTTTAGAGTTAAAAATAGTGTTTTGGGACAAAAATAGGGTTAGAATTAGGGTTTTGGGTTAGGATTTAGGGTCAAATTTAGGGTTTAGGGTTTGAATTAGGGTTTTGAGTTAAAAATAGAGTTAGCATTAGGGTTTGGGGTTAAAATTTGGGTTTCGAGTCAAAATTAGTGTTCTGGGTTACATTTTGGGTTTAGGGTGAAATTTTGGGTTTCGGATTTGAATTAGGGTTTTGAGTAAAAAATAGGGTTTTGGGACAAAAATAGGGTTAGAATTAGGGGTATGGGTCTAAATTAGGGTTAGAATTAGGGTTTTGGGTCAAAATTAGGGTTTTTGGTCTAAATTAGGGTTTTGGGTCAAATTTAGGGTTTTGGGTCTAAATTAGGGTTTAGTTCAGAATTAGGGTTTTGGGTCAAAATTAGGGATTTGGGTTAAAATTATGGTTTTGGGTCAAAAATTCGGTTTTTGGTCCAAAATAGGGTTTTGGGTCAAAACTAGTGTTCAGGGTTTGAGTTAAAAAAAAGGTTTTGGGTCAAATTTAGGGTTAGGATCAAAATTAGGGATTATGGTCAAAATTAGGGTTTAGGGTTTGAATTATGGTTTTGGGTTAAAAATTGGGTTTTGGGTCTAAATTAGGGTTTTGGGTCAGAATTAGTGTTTTCGGCCAAAATTAGGGCTTTGGGTTTGAATTAGGGTTTTGCGTCATAATTCCGCTTTTGAGTTAAAAAAATGGTTTTGGGACAAAAATAGGGTTAGAATTAGGGTTTTGTGTCTAAATTTGGGTTAGAATTAGGTTTTGGGTCAAATTTAGGGTTTAAGATCAATATTAGGGTTTAGGGTCAAAATTTGGGTTTAGGGTTTGAATTAGGGTTTTCGGTTCGAATTAGGGTTTTGGATCAGAATTCGGGTTTAGGATCAAAATTATTGTTTAGGGTTCGAATTAGGGTTTTGGGTCAATAGGCTTTGGGTTAAAATTAGGATTCCGGGTCAAATTTAGAGTTCTGGGTTAAATTCAGGGTTTTGGGTTAAAATTAGGGTTTAGGGTTTTTTATTAAGGTTTTGAGTTAAAAATAGGTTTTTGGGTCAAAAATAGGGTTAGAATTAGGGTTTTTGTTAAAATTAGGGTTTCGGGTCACAATTAGGGTTCTGTGTCAAATTTAGGGTTTACGGTCAAAATTTGGGTTTAGGGTCAAAAATAAGGTTCGAATTAGGGTTTTGGAACAGAATTAGGGTTTTGGGTCAATAGGCTTTGGGTTAAATTTTGGGTTCTGGGATAAATTAAGGAATTAAGGTCAAATTTTAGGGTTTTGGGTTAAAATTAAGGTTTCGGGTCAAGATTAGGGTTCTGGGTTAAATTTAGGGTTTTGGGTCAAAATTAGGATTAGGGTTTGAATTAGGGTTTTGAGAAAAAAATAGGGTTTTGGGACAAAAATAGGGTTAGAATTAGGGGTATGTGTCTAAATTAGGGTTAGAATTAGGGGTTTGGGTCTAAATTAGGGTTTTGGGTCAGATTTAGGGTTTTGGATTTAAATTAGGGTTTTAGGTCAGAATTAGGGTTTTGGGTCAAAATTAGGGATTTGGGTTAAAATTAGGGTTTTGGGTCCAAAATAGGGTTTTGGGTTTGAATTAGTGTTTTGACTAAAAAAAACGGTTTTGGGTCTAAAGTAGGGTTAGAATTAGGGTTTTGGGTCAAAATTAGGGTTTTGGGTTAAAATTAGGGTTCGGGTCAAATTTAGTGTTATGGATTAAATTTAGGGTTTAGGGTCAAAATTTAGGGTTTTAGGTTTGAATTACGGTTTTGAGTTAAAAATAGGGTTTTGGGTCCAAATTTGGGTTTAGGGTTTGAATTAGGGTTTTGAGTTAAAAATAGGGTTTAGGGAGAAAAATAGGGTTAGAATTAAGGTTTTGGGTCTAAATTTGGGTTTTGGGTCAAAATTAAGGTTTCGGGGTTGAGTTAAAAAAGGGTTTTGGGACAAAAATAGGGTCATAATTAGGGTTTTGGGTCTAAATTAGGGTTAGAATTAGGTTTTGGGTCAAATTTTGGTTTAAGCATCAAAATTAGGGTTTAGGGTCAAAATTAGGGTTTAGGGTTTGAATTAGGGTTTTGAGTTAAAATAGGCTTTTGGGTCAAAATTAGGGTTCTTGGTTAAATTTAGGGTTTAGGGTCAAATTTTGGGTTTAGGGTTTTAAATAGGGTTTTGGGAGAACAATAGGGTTAGAATTAGTGTTTTGGGTCGAATTTAGGGTTAGGATTAGGGTTTTGGGTCATAATTAATGTTTCGGGTTTTGAGTTAAAAATAGTGTTTTGGGACAAAAATAGGGTTAGAATAATGGTTTTGGGTTAGGATTTAGGGTCAATTTTAGGGTGTAGGGTTTGAATTAGGGTTTTGAGTTAAAAATAGAGTTAGAATTAGGGCTTTGGGTTAAAAATAGGGTTTCGGGTCAAAATTAGGGTTCAGGGTCAAATTTAGGGTTTAGTGTTTGAATTAGGGTTTTGATTAAAAAATAAGGTTTTGGGACAAAAATAGGGTTAGAATTTGGAGTATGGGTCTAAATTAGGGTTTATGGTCAAAATTAGGGTTTTGGGTTTAAAATAGGGTTTTAGGTCAGAATTAGGGTTTTGGGTCAAAATTAGGGATTAAGGCCCTGGGTCAAAATTTCGATTTTGGGTAAAAATTAGGGTTCAGGATTTGAATTAGGGTTTTGAGTTAAAAATAAGGTTTTGGGACAAAAATAGGGTTAGAATTAGTGGTATGGGTCTAAATTAGGGTTTAGGGTCAACATTAGGGTTTTTGGTCAAAATTAGGGATTAGGGTTCTGGGTCAAAATTTCGGTTTTGGGTAAAAATTAGGGTTCAGGATTTGAATTAGCATTTTGACTAAAAAATAGGGTTTTGGGTCTAAATTAGGGTTAGAATTAGGGTTTTGGGTCAAAATTAGGGCTTTGGGTCAAATTCAGGGTTCTAGGTTAAGTTTAGGGTCAAAATATAGGTTTTTGGGTTTGAATTAGGGTTTTGAGTTAAAAATAGGGTTTTGGGACATAAAAAGGGTTAGAACTAGGGTTTTGCGTCTAAATTAGGGTTAGAATTAGGTTTTTGTGTCAAAATTTGGGTTTTGGGTAAAAATAAGGGTTTTGGGTCTAAATTAGTTCTTTGGGTCCAAAATTGGGTTTAGGGTTTGAATTAGGGTTTTGAGTTAAAATAGGGTTTTGGAACAAAAATAGGGTTAGAATTAAGGTTTTGGGGCTAAATTTGGGTTTTGGGTCAAAATTAAGGTTTCGGAGTTGAGTTAAAAAAATGGTTTTGGGGACAAAAATAGGGTTATAATTAGGGTTTTGGGTCTAAATTAGGGTTAGAATTAGGTTTTGGGTCAAATTTAGGTTTAAGGTTCAAAATTAGGGTTTAGGGTCAAAATTAGGGTTTAGGGTTTGAATTAGGGTTTTGAGTTTAAAATAGGCTTTTGGGTCAAAATTAGGGTTCTTGGTTAAATTTAGGGTATAGGGTCAAATTTTGGATTTAGGGTTTTAAATAGGGTTTTGGGAGAACAATAGGGTAAGAATTAGGGTTTTGGGTCGAAATTAGGGTTAGGATTAGGGTTTTGGGTCAAAATTAAGGTTTCGGGTTTTGAGTTAAAAATAGTGTTTTGGGACAAAAATAGGGTTAGATTATGGGTTTTGGGTTAGGATTTAGGGTCAATTTTAGGGTTTAGGGTTTGAATTAGGGTTTTGAGTTAAAAATAGAGTTAGAATTAGGGTTTTGGGTTAAAAATAGGGTTTTGTGTCAAAAGTAGGGTTCTGGGTCAAATTTAGGGTTTAGGGTTTGAATTAGGGTTTTGAGTAAAAAATAAGGTTTTGGGATTAAAATAGGGTTAGAATTAGGGGTATGGGTCTAAATTAGGGTTTAGGGTCAAAATTAGGGTTAGGATTAGGATTATGGTTTTTGGGTCTAAATTAGGGTTAGTATTAGGTTTTGGGTTAAAATTAGGGCTTAGGGTTAGAATTTGGGCTTTGGGTCAAATTCGGGGTTCTAGGTTAAATTTAGGTTTAGGGTCAAAATATAGGTTTTTGGGTTTGAATTAGGGTTTTGAGTTAAAAATAGGGTTTTGGGACATAAAAAGGGTTAGAATTAGGGTTTTACGTCTAAATTAGGGTTAGAATTAGGTTTTTGGGTGAAAATTTGGGTTTTGGGGAAAAATAAGGGTTTTGGGTCTAAATTAGTTCTCTGGGTCCAAAATTGGGTTTAGGGTTTGAATTAGGGTTTTGAGTTAAAAATAGGTTTTGGGACAAAAATAGGGTTAGAATTAGGGTTTTGCGTCTAAATTATGGTTAGAAATAGGGTTTTGGGTCAAAATTTGGGTTTTGGGGCAAAATTAAGGTTTCTGGTTTTGAGTTCAAAAACGTGTTTTGGGACAAAAATAGGGTTGGAATCAGGGTTTTGGGTCTAAATTAGGGTTTGAATTATGGTTTTGGGTGAAAAATAGGGTTTTGGGGTCTAAATTAGGGTTTTAGTTGACAATTAGGGTTCAGGTGGAATTAGGGTTTTTGGTCAAAATTAGTGCTTTTGGACAAAATTAGGGTTTAGTCTTGAGTTAAAAATAGGGTTTTGGATAAAAAATAGGGTTCGAATTAGGGTTTTCGGTTAAAATTGGGGTTTCAGGTCAAATTAGGGTTCTGGGTCAAATTTAGGGTTTAGGGTCAAAATTAGAGTTTATGGTTTGAATTAGGGTTTTGATATTAAAATAGGGTTTTGGGTCTAAAATAGGGTTTTGGATCAGAATTAGTGTTTTGGGTCAATAGGCTTTGGGCTAAAATTAGTGTTCCGGGTTAAATTTAGGGTTTAGCGTACAAATTTTGGGTTTAGGGTTTGAATTATGGTTTTGAGTTAAAATAGGGTTTTGGGACAAAAATAGGGTTAGAATTAGGGTTTTGGGTCTAAATTAGGATTATGGTTTTGGGTCAAAATTTAGGTTTTGGGTCAAAATTAAGGTTTCGGGTTTTGAGTTAAAAATAGTGTTTGGGACAAAAATAGGGTTAGAATTAGGGTTTTGGGTCAAAATCAAGGTTTCGGGTTTAGAGTTAAAAATAGTGTTTTGGAACAAAAATAGGGTTAGAATTAGGGTTTTGGGTTAGGATTTAGGGTCAAATTTAGGGTTTAGGGTTTGAATTAGGGTTTTGAGTTAAAAATAGAGTTAGCATTAGGGTTTGGGGTTAAAATTTGGGTTTCGAGTCAAAATTAGTGTTCTGGGTTACATTTTGGGTTTAGGGTGAAATTTTGGGTTTCGGATTTGAATTTGGGTTTTGAGTAAAAAATAGGGTTTTGGGAGAAAAATAGGGTTAGAATTAGGGGTATGGGTCTAAATTAGGGTTAGAATTAGGGTTTTGGGTCAAAATTAGGGTTTTTGGTCTAAATTAGGGTTTTGGGTCAAATTTAGGGTTTTGGGTCTAAATTAGGGTTTAGTTCAGAATTAGGGTTGTGGGTCTAAATTAGGGATTTGGGTTAAAATTATGGTTTTGGGTCAAAAATTCGGTTTTTGGTCCAAAATAGGGTTTTGGGTCAAAACTAGTGTCCAGGGTTTGAGTTAAAAAAAAGGTTTTGGGTCAAATTTAGGGTTAGGATCAAAATTAGGGTTTATGGTCAAAATTAGGGTTTAGGGTTTGAATTATGGTTTTGGGTTAAAAATTGGGTTTTGGGTCAGAATTAGTGTTTTCGGCCAAAATTAGGGCTTTGGGTTTGAATTAGGGTTTTGCGTCATAATTCGGGTTTTGAGTTAAAAAAGGGTTTTGGGACAAAAATAGGGTTAGAATTATGGTTTTGTGTCTAAATTTGGGTTAGAATTAGGTTTTGGGTCAAATTTAGGGTTTAAGATCAATATTAGGGTTTAGGGTCAAAATTTGGGTTTAGGGTTTGAATTAGGGTTTTCGGTTCGAATTAGGGTTTTGGATCAGAATTCGGGTTTAGGATCAAAATTATTGTTTAGGGTTCGAATTAGGGTTTTGGGTCAATAGGCTTTGGGTTAAAATTAGGATTCCGGGTCAAATTTAGAGTTCTGGGTTAAATTCAGGGTTTTGGGTTAAAATTAGGGTTTAGGGTTTTTTATTAAGGTTTTGAGTTAAAAATAGGTTTTTGGGTCAAAAATAGGGTTAGAATTAGGGTTTTTGTTAAAATTAGGGTTTCGGGTCACAATTAGGGTTCTGTGTCAAATTTAGGGTTTACGGTCAAAATTTGGGTTTAGGGTCAAAAATATGGTTCGAATTTGGGTTTTGGGTCAATAGGCTTTGGGTTAAAATTTGGGTTCTGGGATAAATTTAGGAATGAAGGTCAAAATTTAGGGTTTTGGGTTAAAATTAAGGTTTCGGGTCAAGATTAGGGTTCTGGGTTAAATTTCGGGTTTTGGGTCAAAATTAGGATTAGGGTTTGAATTAGGGTTTTGAGAAAAAAATAGAGTTTTGGGACAAAAATAGGGTTAGAATTAGGGGTATGTGTCTAAATTAGGGTTAGAATTAGGGGCTTGGGTCTAAATTAGGGTTTTGGGTCAGATTTAGGGTTTTGGATCTAAATTAAGGTTTTAGGTCAGAATTAGGGTTTTGGGTCAAAATTAGGGATTTGGGTTAAAATTAGGGTTTTGGGTCTGAATTAGGGTTTTGACTAAAAAAAACGGTTTTGGGTCTAAATTAGGGTTTTGGGTCAAAATTAGGGCTTTTGGTTAAAATTAAGGTTCTGGGTCAAATTTAGGGTTCTGGATTAAATTTAGGGTTTAGGGTCAAAATTTAGGGTTTTAGGTTTGAATTACGGTTTTGAGTTAAAAATAGGGTTTTGGGTCCAAATTTGGGTTTAGGGTTTGAATTAGGGTTTTGAGTTAAAAATAGGGTTTAAGGAGAAAATAGGGTTAGAATTAAGGTTTTGGGTCTAAATTTGGGTTTTGGGTCAAAATTAAGGTTTCGGGGTTGAGTTAAAAAAAGGGTTTTGGGACAAAAATAGGGTTATAATTAGGGTTTTGGGTCTAAATTAGGGTTAGAATTAGGTTTTGGGTCAAATTTTGGTTTAAGCATCAAAATTAGGGTTTAGGGTCAAAGTTAGGGTTTAGGGTTTGAATTAGGGTTTTGAGTTAAAATAGGCTTTTGGGTCAAAATTAGGGTTCTTGGTTAAATTTAGGGTTTAGGGTCAAATTTTGGGTTTAGGGTTTTAAATAGGGTTTTGGGAGAACAATAGGGTAAGAATTAGGGTTTTGGGTCTAAATTTGGGTTAGGATTAGGGTTTTGGGTCAAATTTGGGTTTTGAGTTAAAAATAGTGTTTTGGGACAAAAATAGGGTTAGAATTATGGTTTTAATTTAAGATTTAGGGTCAAATTAAGGATTTAGTGTTTGAATTAGGGTTTTAAGTTAAAAATAGAGTTAGAATTAGGGTTTTGGGTTAAAAATAGGGTTTCGGGTCAAAATTAGGGTTCTGGGTCAAATTTAGGGTTTAGGGTTTGAATTAGGGTTTTGAGTAAAAAATAAGGTTTGAATAAATAGGGTTAGAATTAGGGTCTAAAGTAGGGTTTAGGGTCAAAATTAGGGTTTAGGGAAATTAGGTTAGTATTAGGGTTTTGGGTCAAAATTAGAAGGGTGGTAAAAGGGTTTTGGGTAAAGATTAGGGTTATGGTTAGAAATAGGGCTTTGAGGTCAAAATCAGGTTCTAGGTTAAATTTAGGTTTAGGGTCAAAATATAGGTTTTGGGTTTGAATTAGGGTTTTGAGTTAAAAATAGGGTTTTGGGACATAAAAAGGGTTAGAATTAGGGTTACGTCTAAATTAGGGTTAGAATTAGGTTTTGGGTGAAAATTTGGGTTTTGGGGAAAAATAAGGGTTTTGGGTCTAAATTAGTTCTCTGGGTCCAAAATTGGGTTTAGGGTTTGAATTAGGGTTTTGAGTTAAAAATAGGTTTTGGGACAAAAACAGGGTTAGAATTAGGTTTTGCATCTAAATTATGGTTAGAAATAGGGTTTTGGGTCAAAATTGGGTTTTGGGGCAAAATTAAGGTTTTTAGGTTTTGAGTTCAAAAACGTGTTTTGGGACAAAAATAGGGTTGGAATCAGGGTTTTGGGTCTAAATTAGGGGTTTGAATTATGGTTTTGGGTGAAAAATAGGGTTTGGGGACTAAATTAGGGTTTTAGTTGACAATTAGGGGTTCGGGTCTGAATTAGGGTTTTTGGTCAAAATTAGTGCTTTTGGACAAAATTAGGGTTTAGGCTTGAGTTAAAAATAGGGTTTTGGTTAAAAATAGGGTTGAATTAGGGTTTGTTAAAATTGGGGTTTGGTCAAATTGGGTGGGGTCAAATTTAGGGTTTAGGGTCAAAATTAGAGTTTATGGTTTGAATTAGGGTTTTGATATTAAAATAGGGTTTTGGGTTCAAAATAGGTGACAAAAATAGGGTTTTGATCTAATTAGTGTTTTGGGTCATTAGGCTTTGGGAAAAAATTAGTGTTATTAGGGTTTAGAATTTAGGGTTTAGCGTACAAATTTTGGGTTTAGGGTTTGAATTATGGTTTTGAGTTAAAAATAGGGTTTTGGGACAAAAATAGGGTTAGAATTAGGGTTTTGGGTCTAAATTAGGATTATGGTTTTGGGTCAAAATTTAGGTTTTGGGTCAAAATTAAGGTTTCGAGTTTTGATTTAAAAATAGTGTTTGGGACAAAAATAGGGTTAGAATTAGGGTTTTGGGTCAAAATTTGGGTTAGGATTAGGGTTTTGGGTCAAAATTTGGGTTTTGGGTCAAAATCAAGGTTTCGGGTTTAGAGTTAAAAATAGTGTTTTGGGACAACAATAGGGTTAGAATTAGGGTTTTGGGTTAGGATTTAGGGTCAAATTTAGGGTTTAGGGTTTGAATTACGGTTTTGAGTTAAAAATAGAGTTAGCATTAGGGTTTGGGGTTAAAATTTGGGTTTCGAGTCAAAATTAGTGTTCTGGGTTACATTTTGGGTTTAGGGTGAAATTTTGGGTTTCGGATTTGAATTAGGGTTTTGAGTAAAAAATAGGGTTTTGGGACAAAAATAGGGTTAGAATTAGGGGTATGGGTCTAAATTAGGGTTAGAATTAGGGTTTTGGGTCAAAATTAGGGTTTTGGCTCTAAATTAGGGTTTAGTTCAAAATTAGGGTTTTGGGTCAAAATTAGGGATTTGGGTTAAAATCATGGTTTTGGGTCAAAATTTCGGTTTTTGGTCCAAAATAGGGTTTTGGGGTCAAAACTAGTGTTCAGGGTTTGAGTTAAAAAAAAGGTTTTGGGTCAAATTTAGGGTTAGGATCAAAATTAGGGTTTATGGTCAAAATTAGGGTTTAGGGTTTGAATTATGGTTTGGGGTTAAAAATTGGGTTTTGGGTCTAAATTAGGGTTTTGGGTCAGAATTAGTGTTTTCGGCCAAAATTAGGGCTTTGGGTTTGAATTAGGGTTTTGCGTCATATTTCCGGTTTTGAGTTAAAAAAATGGTTTTGGAACAAAAATAGGGTTAGAATTAGGGTTTTCTGTCTAAATTTGGGTTAGAATTAGGTTTTGGGTCAAATTTAGGGTTTAAGATCAATATTAGGGTTTAGGGTCAAAATTTGGGTTTGGGGTTTGAATTAGGGTTTTCGGTCCGAATTAGGGTTTTGGATCAGAATTCGGGTTTAGGATCAAAATTATTGTTTAGGGTTCGAATTAGGGTTTTGGGTCAATAGGCTTTGGGTTAAAATTAGGATTCCGGGTCAAATTTAGAGTTCTGGGTTAAATTCAGGGTTTTGGGTTAAAATTAGGGTTTAGGGTTTGAATTAAGGTTGAGTTAAAAATTGGTTTTTGGGTCAAAAATAGGGTTAGAATTAGGGTTTTTGTTAAAATTAGGGTTTCGGGTCACAATTAGGGTTCTGTGTCAAATTTAGGGTTTACGGTCAAAATTAGGGTTTAGGGTCAAAAATAAGGTTCGAATTAGGGTTTTGGATCAGAATTAGGGTTTTGGGTCAATAGGCTTTGGGTTAAAATTTGGGTTCTGGGATAAATTTAGGAAATAAGGTGAAAATTTAGGGTTTTGGGTTAAAATTTAGGTTTCGGGTCAAGATTAGGGTTCTGGATTAAATTTAGGGTTTTGGGTCAAAATTAGGATTAGGGTTTGAGTTAGGGTTTTGAGAAAAAAATAGGGTTTTGGGACAAAAATAGGGTTAGAATTAGGGGTATGTGTCTAAATTAGGGTTAGAATTAGGGGTTTGGGTCTAAATTAGGGTTTTGGGGGTCAGATTTAGGGTTTTGGATCTAAATTAGGGTTTTAGGTCAGAATTAGGGTTTTGGGTCAAAATTAGGATTTGGGTTAAAATTAGGGTTTTGGGTCCAAAATAGGGTTTTGGGTTTGAATTAGGTTTTGACTAAAAAATACGGTTTGGGTCTAAATTAGGTTAGAATTAGGTTTTGGGTCAAAATTAGGGCTTTTGGTTAAAATTAGGGTTCCTGGTCAAATTTAGGGTTCTGGATTAAATTTGGTTAGGGTCAAAATTTAGGGTTTTAGGTTTGAATTACGGTTTGAGTTAAAAATAGGGTT
>JAUPTC010000635.1:0-40697 GCA_030762895.1 Sophora flavescens
TATCATGAAATTGTACCAAAGTCTTGTCCTTTTATGTATGATACGTGATATTATTCAGCTACACTCACATAGGGAAACGATACAATATACACATCATGTATCGTATCAGGTGTATAAATCTCATTTTCCTACAAAATCTGGTCTCGCTACATGAGCAAGAGCAATGTTGAGCACAAAATTGTTGGTAAACAAGCACAAACCAAGCACCAGAAAATTCCCAGTAATGGTTTCGTCTCAGTCTCTAAAATCCAAATCCTCTAAGCACCCTTTGCTTTTATGTCACGGTCCATAATTCTCTCTGCCTACTTTCTCTCTCTAGAAAACTAGCTCTAACTTAACTATAAATATACCAGTTCCTTTGGCATTTACCTCAAAACTTCCCTATCAGCTTTTCAACTTTTGTTCTTCATTCAATTTGTTGTTTTTCTCATAAAGTGAAACATCTCAGAATGTCTTCTCCACAAAGTACAGTTCTTTTTTCACTTTTCCTCATGTTTGTTTTATTTGGTTTGTGCTTTGGCTCTTACATAGAGGACAAACATGATCCAACAAACTATCAAGGTTACACTGTAGGACCTAGAAGGTTTTTGAAGCCAAAACATGAACACTTTGGTACCATGACAAGTGCTCATGGATCACCTACCCCATCTCCAAGTCCTCAAATTAGAACTGTTAATGTTGATGATTATGGAGCCAAAGCTAATGATGGAAGAGATGATACTGAGGTAACATAACAGCAATAAGAGGACTCCTTTTATGATATTCAATTCAAGTATTTTCTCTCAATCTCTCTAACTTCTATTTTCTTTTATGTTTTCTTAATTGTCCTTAGGCATTTGAGAAGGCATGGGATGAAGCATGTTCTAGAGGGGGTGTTCTTGTGGTACCTGAAAATGGGGTCTATCATCTCAAGCCTGTAATATTTTCAGGTCCATGCCAACCCAATACTGAATTTATGGTGAGATGCTAAAATGTTTAGTGAGAAATTAGCTGATTCTACCCTCCATGTTCACAAGGAAATCATTGTAATAATTGTTCTGTTTTTTTCTGCTTCATCATGATAGATCTATGGAACAATCAAAGCATGGCCTCATATTTCAGCATATGAAGAAGATAGAAGGCTATGGATTATGTTTGATAGTGTCAACAATCTCAGAGTTGATGGTGGTGGTACCATCAATGGTAATGGTAAAATATGGTGGCAGAACTCCTGCAAAATCAATGAAAGCCTTGTGAGTTATTGAATTTTACTCTTAAGGACTCAAAACTCCTATTCCATTCACATTGTCCATTGTGTTTATACCACCTTATTTCAGAGACCATATTACAGAATAATGCCTATTTGAATAACCATTGAATTTTATTATTAATTTTTTCAATCAGTGGATTGAATATTAATAAACCAACATACAATTATCCCATAGTTAATTTTTTTTATTTTTATGTTATATGTATTTGATTTCATCTTATCCCCTCAAATTAGATTTTTGACTCCACTATTATTTGTTCTCATTGTCATCTATTTCACTTTCTATCCATGTGTTTTTTAATATACTAACCATGATTTATTTCATGTCCTTCCTTTTTTCACAGCCATGCAAAGAGGCACCAACTGTAAGTTAATCTTCATCATATAATGAAGCTTTACCTAAAATTTTAAAAAAGAGATGCAGGGTGCTCTGTGTTCCTTACTGGCTTTATTTTCCTGGAAATTTGTTGTATAGGCTGTGACTTTCTATCAATGCAACAACTTGAGAGTGACAAACCTGAGGTTCAAAAATGCACAGCAAATGCATGTTAGGTTTCAAAAATGCTTCAATGTTAGAGCTTCAAATTTGGTGGTAAGAGCACCAGGGAACAGCCCTAACACTGATGGAATTCATGTCACAGAAACACAAAATATGATCATAAGCAACAGTGTCATTGGTACAGGTAAGACCAAAGAAGATCAATTCAAAAATGTGTAAAGAAAAAAATGTAAACTAATCCATTTGAATTTTTTTAAAAAAATGTTCTAATTAGTTACCATTATTTTATTTTGAAGGTGATGACTGTATTTCAATAGTAAATGGGTCCCAAAACATTCGTGCCATTGATATCACTTGCGGGCCAGGACATGGAATAAGGTTCATGATTAGAAAGCAAACAAATCTAAGCTGCAATTTTGTTTAGATCAATTTTTTTACATTGGTTAAAATTTTTGATGTATAATTACTTGGCAGCATTGGAAGCTTAGGAGCTGATAACTCAAAAGCTGAAGTCTCCAATGTGTTAGTGAACAGAGCCACATTAACAGGAACGAGTAATGGAGTTAGAATAAAGACTTGGCAGGTAAGATTTGGACTTTAATTTTGGTTAATAGGCACTCTACAACATTTGAAACGGTTGAGATTAAAGACTTTGTATTAATAAAACTGGAAAAGGAGGAATTGAAGTTACCCACTTTAATTAAATTAATTTAATTTGGGCGTTACCGAAGTTCAAAGGAGTTTAATAATAACTTAAACTTTTATATGGCTTAAGGAGCCAATGACCAAAATGCCAAACTTCTGGCGCAATAAAACTATTCCATTGAAAGTTGACCACGGATACAGGATTTGGTGTAGGGGCAATAGTGCACCCAAGATTTGTAGTTTTATTGACTACCTTTGAGCTAACAGGAACCGTGACAAGTTTTATATAATTGCTTATTAATTCTAACTGACCCAAAGTTGACCTCCAATATTTCAACTAACAAGGTTTGGCAAGTTTGCAAATTCTACCAATTCTCAACCTTCTTCCTAAGAGTCAACAGCAATTAATTTAAAAGATTGTGTAGTTCAACTTTCTTTTATCCCTTCCTCCTAACTAATTAGAACCAGCAAATAACTTTTTTATTTGTGTTTTATCAAATGGCATGACAAAATTTTATATGCACAAAGCCACAAAAGTCATATTACATTTTAGGTTAATTAACTTCTCTTTTTTTGACATTATGGTCTACACTAATTTTTTTATTTAGTTTCTACATTTTTCTCTTTTAAGATGAGTCCTTACCATTATAAATGTTTTTAAACAATCCATCTTTGTTATTCCTAAAAGGAGGGAAAAAAATACAACGACTAAATTAAGACTACCTAAATTATAACCAATTGAGATTGGCGTGAGTGATTAAAAGTCTCTCGTCCTTTAACCAAGGTCTCGAGTTCGAACCTTATGTATGGAAAAAAAAAACTCAACTGGGAGGGATGTCATCCTTAGAGGTGCCGAACAAACTCCCGCGGAAGATTAATCCCCATCTCAGGTTGGCGGTGGGATAGATAAAAAAATATTACCTAAATTATAGGAATAAAAAACTTAATTTATTATTTTTTAAACGAACCAAAAAGTTAATTTAACCTATATTTTATATAGCTTAATGCACAAACATTTAATACCATTAAAGATATATGAAATATTTGCACCGAAAAATCTAGAGATTCTTTATGTGAACAATATATAACTTGTTACTAAATGAGAAGACTACTTATTTTGAAAGTTTGGTGTTTTTATTATTATGTTATATATTTTCCATTCTATATCTACACAGGGAGGTTCCGGCTATGCAAGAAACATCAAATTTATGAACATAGCAATGCGAAATGTGACTAATCCCATCATCATAGATCAAAACTACTGTGATAAAAAAGAGCCATGCAATCAGCAGGTGATTTCTAAAGTTATCAACCTATAAGCCCTTCAATGAGAGAGGAACTTTTTTCTTTACTATCATTGCATGAAATTTATCATAATCACAAACATCTTTGTTCATATGGCAGAAGTCAGCAGTACAATTGAACAATGTGGTGTACCAAAACATCAGAGGAACAAGTGCCTCAGAAGTGGCAATCAAATTTGAGTGCAGCAAAACAGTCCCTTGCAAAGGAATCTACTTGCAAGATGTGATTTTAACACCTGAAGAAGGTGGAGACACCATTGCTACATGTGAGAATGTTAGATATGAAAACAGAGGAAAGTTTTTCCCTCACTGCACTCCTAATTGATGAAAGAAGGAAGGATGAAGTTATTAGGATTTGTAAATATATACCAAATCGATTATTCAGAACTAGGCATAGAGGCGTATTTATATTGCTACTTGTTAGTTTATAGAAATTGAAAACGCTATTGATTCAATAATTTCAACATATAGTTGTCAAAAATAAAATTTCAACATATAACTGAGTGAACATTTTGTGTTGCTTTTATTTCTAACTTTAGTTTTCCAATGGAGGGGAAGAGAAGCAAAAAAAAAAAAGGTGAATAAAGCAAGTATATAAAAAAGAAGAAAGCGATGCTCAAAGTAATAATCATATACTTAGGCTTTGCAATCTCACCCCAACTAAGGGGTGTTTGTTATAGATTATTTGATGATAAAATTATTTTTTTAAGTGAAAAAAACATTTTTAAGAGTTTGGTTGTGTTTGTTTCAGCTTTTCTTAAAAATGATTCTTTTTAAAAAAAATCATTTTCAAGGTTAAAATAAAAAGTTATTTTCATTAGCTTTTGGAAAAATCATTTTTTTATCACTATATATCTTTAAAAAAATTATTCTTATGATTGTAAACAAACACAAAACAGATTATGTTTTTTTAAAAAATCTCTAAAAATAATCTCTAAATTATTTACTGTCAGAATCATTTATTTTTATTCTATAACAAACGAGCTCTTAATTTGGATGGGGTGAGTTCAAAAAAAAAAACATACTAGCGTAGGTTGGGCCAGGTGTAGGCTTTCGCCAATTCACTCTCTTCCACCTCACATCTTGCACTTAAATAAATATCAACCTCTGCATGTTTTTCGTGAAGCTAATAGATGTGTGAACTCAAATGATGCCCATACCATGCCTTTGGGTTGGACAGGGTTTGATAGGGTGACGCCCTTGTTGGTTTTGTTATTAATAGATGATGCTTTAGGTTATAGCATCTCTCATTTCTTTGCTTAGTTTGTGTATTTCACTTATTCATTAAAAAAAAATTATCAGTTTTTTAAAATAACTACAAACTCCAAATATATGATCGTGAAATGACACTCTACCCCAATTTTAGTGTTGATTAACTATTAACTTTAACATTGTTAAATCATTACCAAAATAAAATAAAAATTATAATTAATTACTTGATAATATATATTAAAAAGGTTTTTAAATATTAATTTTAGGTTTTCTTGTTTATCTAATAAAGTTTTTTTAAGCAAGGTGATAAATCACCATAAATTTAATAATAAAATAAAAAAGAAAACAAGAACATTGAGGGACCAAAACCAAAACTCATGCGAAATAAACGGAATTAAGCATACCTAGAATTAGGTTTTTTATTCAGTCCCAGGTTATACTTCTTCTGAGATTTGGACGTAATCATCATAAAATAATTTGTGAAATAAAAAGAATAGTTTGAAAGTCTTATAAAAAGAAATATAATTCATATAAGTGCTTATTTTTTCAATTTATTTTTATTATTTTTATTTTTATTATATATATATATTTACTTTTATCAAATAGATGATTTTTTACTATACACTCTAACAAGAAATGATGGATATTAAACTTGTATTTATTATATGAAAATAATTTTTAATTAAATTCTTGTTTCATTTTTTTGAGTCATTTAACTCCATAACTACTAAATGAATATCACGTTTTCGATTATCTTGTTTATAAAATATATTGTTTATTATAACGGATGGGTTGAAAAGATTTTGGTTCGGATTATAATGGATGAATAAAAAACAATCCACTAAACCATTTATAATTCATTAAAAATGTATTAAAAAATTCAATCTATTCATGACCCATTTAATAAAAAAAATCATACAACAAATTCATTGAATGAAGATTAACTTTTGTCCATTATTAAATCAGTAGAAAGAAACTTGACATAGAAAAAATAAAGTATGATAAAAACCGAATTACTTAATCCAATCCAAACCGCATTTGATTGGATTGAATTGGATCCAATTTTTTTAAGGATGTAAACCGATCCAATCCAAACCGCATGTTATTTCCGTCATTGGATCGGATGGCTTTTTTGGCTCAAAATCGATCTGATCCAATCCGCGAACACCTCTAGCGCTATCTAGTGGTTTAACTAATATTTTGATTCCCATATGTAACGCAATTTTTGATTTTATTCCCCATACTTTAAATCAATTTGGAAATGAGTCCCTACATGCGTATCATTATCAAATCACCCTCTGTTGCTAGCCAAGGTGTGGATATACCTTTACTTGCTCACTTTAGTAACAAACTTAATTTATTAAATCAATGGTGGTTATACTCTTCCTTAAACTTACTTGCCTACTTACTTTAGAGATCTCCATTAAATCAGAGGTAAATATACTCTTGCTTGCCTACTTTAGAGACAAATTAACTTACTTTAAAAGTATGGATGTATAAGTTGTTGATGTGGTTTTCATGGGGTGTGATTCTAAGAGTGATGTTGATGTGTTTTTTTTAGTGTGATGTCGACGTTGATTGTGGTTTGAAAGTGGAATATGGTTTGAACATGTAAGGGGTCTCATTGATATTCTATTTTAAATTTATTCTACTCCCAATATTTTTTATTTCAAATTTTTTTTGATAGTTAGATAAATTATACTCTAATAACAATGATTGATATGGTAATGACGACACACTTAGGGACTAATTTCCAAATTTTGCACATATAGAGACTAAAATCAAAATCGGCATCATGGTTAGAGATAAAATCCTTTTAATCTTTGATTAGGTATCCCCACAAGCTTAGCTGTGAGAGTAACCATCGGACTTGGGTGGTTGTTAGGTAAAGCCTTCCTTAGAATGACGATTTCAAGATTCGAACCCTTTAACCTTGTAAGTAAAAGTCCGTCAAAGGGTTCAGTCCATTTCTAGTATGATTAAGCACGGTTGAGTATAGAGACAAAAACCTTAGCTTAACCATATTATAAATGGCTAGAATGTATTTTCGTCCTTTATCTTTTGATTAGAATTCATTTTGATCATTTATCTTTTAAAAGATTCATCTTGATCATTTATAATTCTAACGTTACACAAACTAATCCTTTTCACCAGCTCTGTTAAATCTATAGATGGAAATTTCTAATGTAGCTGTTTCAACGCCTTAAATCATGAACACCTTCAACCATTTTCTACTATAGCTTAATGAGTTCCACAAAAACATGATCATTTTTCTCTGTCTAACAATGACCATGTCTTTCTCGTCCGTGGAGAAGTAGATAACCTTTTTAATTTGGGAATGAATACATCTTCTTCCAATGATAAAATCCACGTGTGATAACATGTCACACTACTTTGACATGTCACAAGTCAGGAGGGAGAGTTAACGACCACCTCTCACACTAACGTTTGTCGTAACAGAGTTGATGGAAAAGATTAGTTTGTGTAATGTTAGAGAGATAAATGACCTAAATGAATCTTTTAAAAGATAAATGATTAAAAATATATTTTAGTCTGTTATAAACATTAATTTTTACTAAATAATGGGTTGAACAAAATACATGTAATGGATTTTGAGTTTTTGACCATTGATACAAAGGGATATACAAAGGGATTCCTAATCAATGACTCAAATCATAAGGATTACTTTTGCACCTTTAATTATAAAGTGCACCATATGACTCTTCCAAAAATAAGGGTCCGTTTGGTACGGATTGAAAAAAGTGATTTTGACCTTCAATAATTTGGAGATTATTTTTTAGAGATTTAAAAAAAAAAGAAGCTATTTTATATTTGTTTACAATCATAAAAATCTTTTTTTAAAAGTGGTTAATAATTTTTTGCAAAAGCTAATGAAAGGAATTTTTCATTTTAACCATAATTTTTTTTAAAATTATTTTTGTGAAAAATTTAAACAAACACAGTCAATCTCACTAAGAACAATTTTTTACTTTAAAAAAAAATTCAGTAACAAACTTTTTCTAGTGTGTTCGGGAAAGTTGAAAAAAAAAGATTATGCTGATAATCTATTTCTGTATAATCGATTTTTTTTTGATAATTGATTATAATCAGAATCTGTTTTTGTTTGGGTCTATTTTCTGAAAAACGATTTTAAGATAATCTATTTCATTTGGGTGGTGCAAAAATAATCACTTTTATATATTAAATTACGAAAAAGACTATGAAGTTATTTGTATAATTTAATCATATTTGTTTAGAAGTTAGTTTTGTAGGGGTAAACAGGGAAGGGAGTTTTGAGAATGAAAAATAATCAAATAACAACAATCTTAAGGTAGAGTTTGTTACAAGTTTTTAAAAAAATTCCCGGGAATGTTGGCATGGGAATAAAATTTTCCCATGTTTGGTACAAGTTTTAAAAACTTATTCTCCGGCATAAAAGGTTCCAGGGAATAGAATTAGTGAATAATAATTAGAAACTTGGGAAAACTATATTCCTATGTGTGAGGATGAGAAAACTTCATGCCCGGACCCAGGAATGTGATTCCCAGGAATGTAGTTTGTATGTGAATAAAACATTCAATTACCAAACGTCACATAAAGCTAAAATAAACTAGATGACATAAAATATTATTTTTCTCTCTAAAATAAGTTTTTTTAATAAATTTAGGTTATGTTTGAGAGGATGAGATGAGATGATTAGTAACGTAGTGATATAAACCTATTAACCCATTATTTTAGAGTTTCTCATCAAAGAACTGGGATGATTTAGGATAATAACCGAAAGTCTGAAACCACTCTACTCAATCCAAAACTCTCAATTTTATACCCTTTTAATCGGGGTTTAAGATTTTCTTCTATCCCTCGTGAAACTTCAATCCCAATTCCATTACTAACCACAGTGTTACTAACCTCTCAACCACACTTCATCCCCTAAAAACTTCTAAATAAAGGAACCAACCACGAAATAGCAGATTCAAATTTACACACCCGCTACTCATCATTTCTCCAGGTACATGCAGCTACTCCCTATTGTTGCTACTACTGCTGCTGCATCTCGTTTCAGTGGCTAAAGCTCCTCCAGGAACCAAAACCTAGGGTTAGGGTTTTCGATTTAGGCACAGCCATGGAGGCCGCAGTGGTCGACGCCGGTTCAAGTCTCCTCAAAGCCGGTTTTGCAATTCCCGATCAAGCTCCCGCCATGGTATTCAATTCTCACCCAAATCCCCTTTTCCCCCTTCATTTCCAATTTTCCTTTCTCAAAATATTTAGAAGATATATATTAAATAAGTTAATATCCTACAGCAATGTGTTTCCCTAACTGTGGTTCTTCAATTGTTCAGATAATTCCGACCCAGATGAAACGAATGCTTGATGATGGTTCAATGACTGATAATCCGGTAGTGGATGACGTGGCTGTTGACCCAGTGGTGCGAGGTTATGTGAGAGACTGGGATGCAATGGAGGATTTGTTGAATTATGTTTTGTATACTGGTCTTGGATGGGAAATGGGCAATGAAGGACAGATACTATTTACAGATCCACTTTGTACCCCAAAGGTGTTGTTTTTATGTGAGAAGCTTATGTTAGTGGAATTTTTTAAATTTTTAGTTTATAATTTACTGATATGCAAAGGCGTATTTTAACGAGCTTTTTTTAGTGGAGAACTTTTTTTGAACACCTGAATTGGGATACCCATAAAGGCTGATGTTGTGAGTGTGAGTCGGTATGAGATATCCATATTTCGAGGTGGAGTAGATGTACTGTATGCAAATGTGAGTGTGAACGTTGCCTCTGTGTGTGTTTGCATGTCGATTTTAGTTGTACAAGAAACGGAGTTGTTATCTACTGCAATAGGAACTCGTGAAAATTAGAAACAAGTTTTGTGTTCGCCCTTTTTTATAATAATTTTTGACTATATTAATTTTCATGAATTGTTGCAATTCCATTCCTGCATAAGCACTTCTTGAAGTATCTATCTAAACAGTATTAAGTTTATTTTAGACTGCACTTATGATAGTAGAGTTTATTTAACAAGTTCTACTCGAATTAGTATTTATTTAAGCTGTTTATCCAAACATGGTCTTATTGGTTCTCCGGCATGTATGTGTGTTGGCATGTGTTATAATGTATTCCATCGTTTGTATCCTTACTCCTTAGTTACTTGCATCTGCTTTCTCTTTTACTTCATATATTTTCTTAAACAATTTGATACTCTTTTATTTGTATGATAAAGTTTTCTTCTTTGGAAGATTTATGTTTCCTTTTATCCAACTAGATTAGAAGTTGTATATCTGACCTATTCCTGCAGCCTCTCCTTCAAAATGAAATTGCAAGTAACAAGTTAACGTTCTTTTATTGTGTATTATTATACAGCTTTTCTTTAACAGATGTGTATGTTATTAATTGCCAGGCTAACAAAGAACAGTTAGTGCAATTAATGTTTGAAACATTCAACATATCAGGGTTTTATGCCTCGGAACAAGCAGTGTTATCGCTTATATGCTGTGGGACGTATCTCTGGATGCACAGTTGATATTGGTCATGGAAAAATAGGTATTCATATCCGAAGGAATGGGAATTCAATATAAGATTTGTTTGAATTGTATGAATAAATTCAAGTTTTATTTGAACTTTATGAATAAATTCAAGTTTGGTTGGCCTTTATCTGCATAGCTAAGTGGAAAGAATTGGATGCTCCATGCTTGGGCTTCATATTAGTTAGTGTTGCTTAGGTTCCTAGTGTTGATTTATTGGTAGTTCCACTAAGTCAGTCTTTTGCTAATTTGTAGTTTGGCTAATGGAATTGAATTGAATTGAATGGTCTTATTGTAAGGTATTTCGCCTATTTTTCTTTTCTGCAGAGAAGGGTGTGAGGCTTTACTATGAATTTAACTTTTAGTCACGTGACTGAAAAACAGTAAAATATTAGTCAAAAGTGATTCAAGACGAAAACTAAATTCTTCTGAATGTTAATATATTAAAATTGCATCTTTTCTCGTACTTTCTATTTATCAAACTAAAATTACAAATGCAATAGTATCATTAAGGTTTAAGGTATATACAATGATTTAAAACTAGCATTACATGGTAGGAACTAGGAAGACAAATAGTTCTTCTGATATTGTTGTTTTATATCTTGGCTTGAAATGGCCACCTATTGAAGTTCTAGTAATTAGTAATTAGTAATTAGTAATTAGTAAATAGTAAATATTATATGTGCTATTGAAGTACATGAATATATGTTTCTGTGTTTCTCTTCCAATGAGAACTTGCTCTTGTGGTTTCTATTTGTTATGTTCAACTTGGTCATTTTGGCTTTGTAACCAGATATTGCACCAGTGATTGAGGGTGCTGTAAACCACATTGCCTCAAGAAGATTTGAGTTTGGAGGTATCGATCTAACTAATTTCCTGGCACAAGAACTTAGCAAATCCAATCCGCTAGTGAATATCAGCATGTCTGATGTTGAGAAAATAAAACAGCAATACTCATGTTGTGCTGAAGATGAATTAGCTTATCAGAAGACCAAAGATTCCTGTCCTGTGGAGAAACATACCCTTCCTGATGGACAGGTATGCCTTTTGGCTCCTCTATCTAATAGTTATGACTTATGATACTTGCTCATTTACTTGATCCTTGTTTTTATGTTTATCGGTTCTTCAATCAACTTTTTAGTACTGCAGATCTGACAATCTAAGTGTTAGTTATTAGTTACACTGGTTACCCCGGTCGGGAAGCAAATGAAAATGAAAGGGAAGGTGGGGTGAAGAATCAGTAAGGAGAGAGCAAGGCTTAGTGAAGATTGTTGCTCTTGATTTAAACAATGCTTATGAGCCGAAGAGAGGAGGCTGCATACATTTGTTACCTTCAAGTACAATCTGTTTTAATGTGTTAGTATCAGAATTTGGGAATTGAATTATTCATTCTGCTGATCAATGATGCAGAAATATATACACAGTTCCTAGCATCTATATTAGGAAACAACAGATGTTTCCTTCCTTAATTTGAAATCCCTTGATTTCAGGGATTGACTAATTACAGAATTAAATAGAGATTCTAATTCTAAAAAGGTAAAAGATACAATATAAACATTTCTAAAATATCACACAACACACAGATTCTCACACTCCCCCTCAAGCTGGTGAATAGGTGTTTTCCATTCCTAGCTTGGATATAATTCTCTCAAATGTGGAGCTATTCAACCCTTTGGTGAGGATATCTGCAAGTTGTCCCTGTGTAGGCACATATGGAGTGCAGATTAAACCACTGTCAAGCTTTTCTTTAATGAAGTGCCTATCCACTTCAATGTGCTTAGTCTGATCATGTTGGACTAGGTTGTGTGTTATGCTGATTGCAGATTTGTCATCGCGGTATAGCTTCATTGGTTCTTCCCACTTAACCTTCAAATCTTCTAATATGATTTTTAACCAAAGTAACTCGCATACACCTTGTGCCATTGCACGAAATTCTGCTTCAGCACTAGATCGTGCCACTACACTTTGTTTTTTACTTCTCTATGTTTCAAGGTTCCCCCCAAGAAAAGTGCAATACTCGGTAGTTGATCTCCTATCAACAATTGACCCTGCATAGTCAGCATCTGTATAGGCTTCAAGAGACATATTTCCACTCCTTTTAAACAAGATTCCTCTTCCCGGAGTCCCTTTGAGGTCTTCGCAAAATTCTGTGAGCAGCTTGCAAGTGAGTTTCTCTTGGGATGTGCATAAATTGGCTGATTAAGCTCACTGCATAGGCAATATCCGGTCTGGTATGGGACAAGTAAATGAGTTTGCCCACAAGGCATTGATACATCTTATCAACAACAACATCCTCCTCGGCATTTCCTAGTTTTAAGCTCGGGTCCATGGGAGTACTCGCAGTTTACAAGTGTTTTACCCTGCTTCCTTGAGTAAATCGGTTATGTATTTCTCTTTGTGATATGAAGATGCCTTTCTTGGAGTGTGCCACTCGATACCCAAGAAATATTTCACCTTTCCCAAGGTTTTGATCTCAAATTCCTTGGCTAAAGACCGACTCAAGGCTTTTGCTTCCGTCATCGTCATCTCCGATCAAGATAATATCATCTACATACACTAATAGCAATCAATTACTCCCCCGAGGCGTAATGCTTAATGAACAATTTATGATCACCTTGAGTATGTTTGTATCCCCAGGCAATCATAGCTCTAGTAAACCTGTTAGATATAGGGCCTTAATGGACTCTCGTTATGTTAGTAGGAGGCCTATTAGTAGGAGTTTGTTAGAAGAGTTGTAACTGATTGTAATAAATAGAAGTAGAGGGAGGGAAACAGAGGCATTCTGTTAATTGGTTGGGATTGGGAAGGGAGAGGCCAAGCTCTCGAACATTCTTGGCAGGGCATTTTCTTCGTATTCTTCTTTCTACCTCTTTCTATTTCTCTGTATTCCTCTTCTCTATTTCTTCAATAATATAGTATAATTCAGCAATTACCTAGTTCAATTGATCCAGTTCTATCATAAACCTTCCAAACCAAGCCCGAGGGGATTGTTTTAGCCCATACAGGGCCCTTTTTAACTTGCACACTGTGTTGGCAGCCACATTTTTTCCATATCCCGGAGGTACTTCCATATAGATTTCCTCCTCTAGTTCTCCATGTAAGAATGTGTTCTTTACATCAAATTGTTGCAAGTCCCAACCCCTATTGGCAGCAAGAGACAATAATACCCTGACCGTATTCATTTTAGCAACCGGGGCAAATGGCTCCAAATAATCAATCCCGTAAGTTTGTGTGAACCCTTTGGCAACTAGCCTCGCCTTGTACCTCTCAATTGACCCATCAGCTTTACTATTTCACTGGATATACCCACTTGCATCCAACTGGCCTTTTTTCTCCGGATAAAGTAACTAACTCCCAGGTTTTATTCTTTTCTAAGGCTTTCATCTCAACATCCATTTTTCATTGGACAATGCCTCAGATAAGGTGGTGGGTATGGAGGTAGTATTTAGGTTAACTAGGAAGGCTTTGTGAGTGGGTGAAAAATGCTCAAATGAGAGGTAGTTGGAGAGAGGGTATAAGATGGGCTTCAAGTGGCTTTTCCGGTTCCTTTTCTAACAAGCAATTGGGAGGTCAAGGTCATCTATAAGTTTGGGATTAACTTTTATCCTATAGAGTTTCAAAATCAGAAATTGTTACCTCATTTGAAGGACTGGAGTTGGACTCCTAGATTGGCATATAGTCTGGAATAGCCTTTGACCTCTTCATGAATACCAGATTTTTCTTCCACCACACATCAGATTCAGCCACAATAGAAGGTTCGGGTTCAGCCACAACAGTTGGCTCGGGTTCAGCCACAACAGAAGGTTGGTTTGTGGGAGTTGGCTCGGTTTCAACCACATTAGAAGGCTCGAGTTCAAAAACATCAGAAGGTTGGTTTGTGGGCTCAAAAGTGGGCAAGTCAGGTAACCCAAGAGGTCCAAGAAGATCTAGTTCCTTATCTTCCCTAAAACTTTCTCCCTGACGATAAGGTTGATTGAAATAAGATTTAGCCTTATGAAAGGTGACATCTTGGGAGACAGAACTTCCTGGAAGGAGGGTGATAGCATTTATACTCCTTTTGAGTGGAAGAATACCCAACAAACACATTTAAGAGCTCTAGGATCAAGTTTCCCTCTATCTTGACTATGGACATGGACAAAGGAGACACATCCAAAGATCCGAGGTGTAAGGTTATTTGTAGTAGAGAGATTTGGGTAAAAGGAAGAAAACATGTCCATTGGGCTTTTTAAACCTAAAACCTTGGAAGGAAGCCTATTGATTAGATGTGTTGTCAGAAGGACAGCTTCACCCCAAAAAGTTTTAGGGACATTGTGCTGGTACAAAAGAGCTCGAATTTGATCAAGAAGATGCCCATTCTTCCTCTTAGCTACCCCATTCTGTTGCGGTGTTTTGACACAAGAGGACTCATGAACGATGCCCTCCTTTTGCTGTGAAGGGTGTAAGGATGTGGTTGAAGTAATCCTTAGCATTATCGCACCTAAGGCGCTTGATACTTACACCAAGTTGGTTTTTTATCAGAGAAAAAATTCTGGAATATCGTGCTTACTTCAGATTTATTTTTAAGTAAAAAGGTCCAAGTAACACGGGTACAATCATCAATGAAGGTAACAAACCAGCAAGCACCAAGCACATTAGGAACCTTAGAGGGACCCCACACATCAGTATACAACAACAATCAAGCCTTATCCCACTAGGTGGGGTCAAAATAACAAGATAAAAGGGAAAAGTGCTTCTTTTATTACTTATGGGAAAAGATACACGCTTGTGTTTAGCAAGCTCACACACATCACAATGAAGATTCTCAACCTTTGTTTGGGAGAACAATAAAGGAAAAAGAACTTTAATAATCCTAAAGGAAGGATGTCCCATCCTACAATGGTAAAGAAGAATCTTTTCCCTATTGGATAACATAGATTCAGACAGGAGAGAGTGAGGCAAATTGGTGGTGGCAAACAGGGAATGCGTATTCGGTTCTTCAAGGTAATAATGGCCATTCCATTCTCTAGCAAGTCCAATCATCCTCCTCGAATCCTTGTCCCGAAAAAACACAATGATTGTTGTGAAAAATCACTTTACAGGATAAATCTTTAGTGAGTTTTTGCCATGAAACAATGTTAGTAGATAATTTTGGGACATGGAGAACATTCTTTAATGTTAATGATGCATTTACTTTAATGTCTCCCAAACCTGCCATCGTTACAAGGTTGCCATCTCTTGTAATAATTTTCTTATTCTTTGGGACAAGGTGAATAGGTAGAAAAGTGTGTGGATAAGGGTGTCATATGGTCAAGTGGCTCAAGAATCCAAAATCCAAAGGTATAGTAGATGGTTTTTCCGAGACATTTAATCCAATTGAAAATGAAAACATACAGAAAAAGCCAAACTACATGTACCTGAAGGTTTTTCCAGATTGCTAAGGAAAGACCTCGGTCTTTCTATCTCTTCCCGATTCAAGGTTCTGGGTTCGAGCTTATGCTCATCACTAGTGTCACCTACTGCCACATGAACCTGCCCATTTTTCTTGAACTGTCCCCCTTTTTGTCCCCACTCACGGCTAGAAGGTTTACCATGCAGTTTCCAGCACTTCTCGCGGGTGTGGCGTGGCTTGTTGCAATATGTGCACCATAGACCGTCATTTTTCTTTCCCACATTTGCAGATTCACCATTAATACTTCAGCAACCATGGCTGAACTGTCCACATTAGGAGTATCCAGCATCAAACTCCTTCTGCTCTCTTCACTTCTTACAATGGCCACCACTTCATTGAAACATGGAAGCGTTTGTTTCCCAAGGTTTTGAATTCTGACCTGATCAAATTCAGAATTTAGGCCAACTAGGAAATCATAAACCCCGTCTTCTTGCTCAATAAAGTCCTTGAGAATTGTTGCATCCTCTGAACACTTAGGCTTGATCACTCTATAAAGCTCTAGTTCCATCCATAGGGACTTTAGCTGATTGGCATATTCAGTAACAATCCTATTCCCTTGCTTTGCTGCTACTGTTTTCACCTTTACTTCATATACCCGGGCCGCATCCTTGGCTTTGGAGTAGGTCTGCTCCACTGCATCCCAAACTTCCTTTGCGGTGCTGAGAAACATGCAGGTATCACTAAGTTCTGGGATGATTGAATTCCACAGCCAAGCCATGATCATAGCATCTTCCTCATCCCATGCTTCGAACTTGGGATCTCCTTTTTTTTGGTCCAGAACCCGTTATGTGGCTCAGTTTCCCTTTTCCCTTCAGCACTGTCCGAAGAAGTTGGGACCATTTCAAGTAATTCTTCCCGTTTAGTCGATAGGCAGTATGTATGTTCTGCAGTTCTCCAGGTTGGGTATCCTTTGTTCCTTTCGCTGTGTCTAGGACTTCACCCGCTTCGTTAGACATAATGAGGTATGAAGGTTGTCACTAATGATGGCAATGAAGGTCGAATAAGTAAAGATTAGGCTGGACATATGTTGGCAATGAAGGCCAACTGTAGCAGGGTTTAGGGTTTTTTGCGTTGGCAATGAAGGCCAACTGCTGCAGGTTTAGGATTTTTTTCCTTGAGGAAGCAGGCCCCTTAGATCGGGAGCTCGATGCCATATCGAATTTAGGAATTGAATTATTCATTCTATTGATCAATGATGCGGATATATATACACATTCCTAGCATCTTTATTAGTAAACAATAGATGTTTCCTTAATTTGAAATCCCTTGATTTCATGGATTGACTAATTACATAATTAAATAGAGATTCTAATTCTAAAAAGGTAAAAGATACCATATAAACATTCCTAAAATATCACACAACACAGATTCTCACAGTTAGCAATTTTAAATCTTATCTTTTTGGCTGGTCATGTGGAGTTTTCTCTCATTGTGATGTATATGAACTAGGACCTTTAAGGAATCCCTTTTCAAGTTCTCTACAACGCATCAGAAATTTTTATTTCTCCCTAAAGGAGGCAATGATGTGTAGCAGTTTGTTCCTCAGAGGGGGTTGAAACTTGCTAGGTTGTAATTGGAGGAGGCTTTAGATTATAAGGTCATGGTACCTATTTTTGTGCATTTAGAACATCAGAGTTAATTGACTAAACTTATTTAAGCTCATAGTTATCAACCCCAGATAGCAATGAACCCCCCAAACCGCTATAGCGGGATAGCAGTATTACAAAGTTTATACATGTAGGCAATCCAGTACACAACAAGACAGCAACAAAATAAAAAAGAATAAGGGAGTGCAAAAACAGTGCAAAGACCTGCGAAACGAATAGGGTTTTTGTGAACAAGGGACTGTGAAGTGCACTTAGCACAACAAAGTTGCTCGAATACAACTGGGTCGTCGAAAAAGGCTGAACTTTAAAAGAAAAATGGTGGGCTGCCGAATATTAAGCTTCCGTTTCATGGGGACAGGGGATAGAAAACATAGGGTCGAAGAAGATGGGTTTGTAACCCTAAATGACTTGACTCAAAAAAGGGTAGGAAATGACTAAAATGTCCTTAAAAAGATCGGAAATGACTAAAATGTCCTTTAAAAAAAGGCAGTGACTGAAAAGAAGGGCAAATTGGAGATTTCATTCCTCACATCAGATAGCATCCGCAAAGGATGTGATAGAAGCTGCGTTTCGCCATTTTAGTGTTTCGCTCTTCCTCGAAAACGAGACGCGATGAGCTTTAACTCGATGCAACGACACGACACGACACTATAGCGCACTATTGACTACCTAGTTTAAGCTTCTATTTAAGATGGTTAAAGTGTAAGGGTAGGAATAGGCCAGACCGCTCGTTAAGGGCCTGTGGCTTTGCTTATTTAAGGCCTAGCTTGGCCCAGTCTACTTAACAAAAAGGTCGTGTCAAGACTTTTAAAAAACCTATATAGCTAAAGAGGCCAGGCTTAAGGTATTGGTCTATTTATAATATTTGAAAGTAAAATCGTATTTATCTATTTAAATGTGAAAGCCTAATTGCATATTTATTTGTGAAGACCTAGTGGCTTATTTATCAGTATAGACCTACCGGCCTCTTTATCATTAAAGGCTTACAAGCCTATTTACAAGTGAAGGCTTATGACATATTTGTAGGTGGAGACATATTTAAAGGCCTTGTTGAAAAAAATGTCTTTAAATAAGCTTGCAAGTAGGTGGAGGCATATTTAAAGGCCTTGTTGAAAAAAATGTCTTTAAATAAGCTTGCAAGTGAGGCCAGAGCTTTGAAGTAAGCCAAAGTTAAGTCTTAAAATTGACCTATATCAAGGCTAGTAGGCCGGACTCAAGCCTTGAGAATGGAACACATACCGGACTTGTTTATGTTAGGGCCTAGTTCGGCCTAGCCTATTCCTACCCTTATTGAAGTGTGAAACTCTTGCAAGTAACAACACTATTTATCATTTTAAGTAAGTCAAGAAGAGTAGAAGAGATTATCGTACTAAATTAAACATTGTTAGGAACCCATGTAAATAGAGAAAAAGAAAGGAAGATTTTATTAGTTGACTAAAAATGAACTAAGTAAAGAGAGTGATCTCCTCCAAAGGTTTCCCCCTCAGAAAAGGGTACCATCTGTGGGCCCATGTGTATAAGAGAAGAGGAAAGAAGAATGAAGAGGGGAATTAAGAATGGGCCTCACAGCAATAGTGGCATTCGTGTCTGAGAGGAGGAAAAAAGGAAAAGAAGGTGAAGGGCAAGATGGAAAGGAAGGAAGAATAACAGCAGAATGAGACAGTTGGCAGAAAGAGAGTGGGAGAGGGTTTGGGGAACCATGAGGAAATGATTAAGGGGAGGAGTGGAGTCCGGAGTGGGGGATATTGCCCTATCCCGTGGCCCTATTGACCAATCCTAGTTTTCTTCTAGTCTTCTAAGTTTCTTTTTTTTTTTGGTTTCTTTTTGACTGGTTTCAGCACAGTCTTGGTGTTATAGTGTTACTTTTACTGCTGAATTCTGGTTTATAGAAGAGTTTTCCTATGCTGTAAAGAGCTTAGCACCATTCATTTTAGTTGAATGTCATCCAAAATTTCAGTTTCTATTAGTTTGGTATAAGAGCTTTCCGTCTTGGGAGCCTGATGGAATCAACAACATGGAAGGAAGGTTAGATGCTTTGGATAGGAGAGTGGAAGATTTTGGAAGAGTGTGGCAGGAATCTTACCATATATCAATGGAGGAGCTGGTGGAGACAATGTGAGTGGGGTTGGCAGAGGAGCTGATGGAGATCATGTGAGTGGGGTTGGCGCATATCGGAGAGGAATGACAAAATAGACGGCGTGATGAAGGTAGCGGGAGCAATCATAGAAGGATGAATGGCGAAAGGATGGAGACAAGAAGGGAGGATTGTTTGAGGGTATTTGAGGTACCATACTTCACCGATATTAGAATCAGAATAGTTTTTTTGGAGTGTTAATGTGTATGAGTATTAGAATCAGAATAGTTTTTCTTTTATTATTTATTCTATTCTAGTCAAGCCTAATAGGTCTTCGCCCATGGCTACATATTCATGTATATATAGAGTCTTGTACTCCTTTTCATAGTTAGAGATATAGAAAGTAGAAACATATTCCCTCACAGGAAGTTTCCATCCGAGTATTCTGTTTGTGGAAGCTCATCATACTAGAGACAATGGAATAAAGACGTTGAATATCATTGGTGTAGTAACTCTTTGCTTCCTCCCACACCTCATAACTAGTGTCATAAGATTAAAAGATATCCACAATATCTGGATCAATAGACTGCCATAGGACATTAACGAGTTGTGCATCAACCTTCTTCCAAGTAGAGAGATCAACTTTAGGAACATCCTCAAGTTTCGTGGTTAGATGTTCTAATTACCCTTGTCCTGCAAACCAAATTTTTACCAAGGTAAAGGTTGCCTGGGATTTGTAAGTGACCGATCCAATCAATTTCCTTGTGGTGATAGATGGTACACTCATGTTGATCAACATGACATGACTCTTAGCATTTGAATCAGAAGAGCTAGACGATATATGTGGATGAAGATTCCGAGTGGGTCTGTGGAAGAATGGCGGTGAGACGGTGTCTGGCTCCCTCACGCGCCAACGCGTGGGGAGTGCAGCAGCGGTGTGTGGTGGCGCATGGCGGACCTTCTAGCGGTGCGACTTTGGGTTCTGGACGGTCTGGGCTCTGCGGTTCAGATCTGAGGATCGGAAAGTTTTGGATTCACCAGAAAATGGTTAACAGCTGGCCGAATTTGCACACAGCCAGGAAGGAGGTGGCTGGAATTGAAGCACAGCCTGAAAAGTTTTACCACTAGGCAGTGGGCACAACGGATTCGGGTATTGCAGAGATGGGTCGTAATCCGCCCTGCTTGCAACTTGAAAATAAGAGAAATAGGGCTGAATAGTGTGTCTTCAACTGATCTCACAAGGTTTCATTATATAATAGGCTTGACATTAATTACAATGATATGCAATCCTAACATAATAGAAGAATATATCCAAATTGACCCTAATTGATGTACAAAATAGTTAACCATATCAATACAGATATTTTAAACGTAATGCAATTTTCTTCCATTAGCTACAATACCAAATTCATTGAGCGAAATTATCCCCCAAATCTCCAGCTTTTTCCACTCTTCCCTCTGCCTGTCATCAATGTGCTCACATTCTATGGTATTCTATATTTTATGACTTGATCTAACAGTTGAATTATGTTTAGGTGATAACAATTGGAAGAGAAAGATACACTGTTGGTGAAGCTTTATTCCAGCCAAGTCTATTGGGTTTAGAGGCTCATGGCATTGTTGAGCAGCTTGTCCGTACTATTTCAACTGTATCATCTGATAATCATCGGCAACTTCTGGAAAATACTGTGGTTTGTGGTGGCACTTCTTCTATGACTGGTAAATTATTGTTTTCATTAGTTATGACGAATAGGATAGGCTTGATGTAAACTTCTAATGTGTTATATTTTTATTCTTTTTCCTATTTAAAGCATAATATTCAGATCTTTGGTCTATGCATTTAGAATGTTACTCAATGGGATCACCAAATTTTCTACTTTATGAGTGTAAGGGATCCTATGCTTCTTTTTTATGTTGGACACAACTGAATATTGGCCCATTATATTTTTCTGTTGTCCAGTTAGAAACCTGGGTAGCAACAAAAAGCTTTTAACATATGTAAAATTTGATGTGGCATAGTTGGAAAGGTGTGACAAGTCTTTTTTTTTACTACTAGTCATTTAAGTAATGATTAGTTGAGTTTAAGTTTGATTAATGATTATTCAGCTTAATGTGTACAAGAATGGATGGAAATTAGCTGGTGGAATTTTGTATTGTAGCATGCTAGCCAAATAAACTTTCAGCTAATTGCTATATAATGAATACACAAATTGATTCCGGATGCTAGCCAAATCTTTTGCTGAATATCTGTTTTCTTTTCCTAATTGTAAGTATTATGGCATCACTAGAAATGATAATTACAATATTTTGTCTCCAGTAGACTCTTTACAATTGGTTGCATTTGCATATAATTTTTTTATTCCCTCACCAGCAAGTAAACTTCTCTTGTGTAATACATCAAATTATTGAATTTGCTCATGAAGAGGGTAATGCCACAGCCTTCTAATCTCTTATGTATGAGGAAGCTGTTGTTTTACTTGTACATTCTGACAAGCTAATGTTGCTTCTTGTTGCAGGTTTTGAAGAGAGATTTCAGAAGGAATCTAGCCTAAGTTCATCAGCTGTTCGACCTACACTGGTTAAGGTAATTTAACTATTGTGTGCAGTAAATAATCAGACAGGCATCATATTTCTCGTATCTTACCTTTCGTTAACTATTGAAAATAGCTGCACAATTTGGATTTTTGGAGGTTGCTAAATCTTGAAATCTAGCACGTATGGTAGTTAAATACGGGGTCCACATGTCTACCATCTATGGTTTTCTTCATTCCCTTTGTAAGTCACATGTGTTGAGACGAGAATAAACAGTTTTTCCCCATCTTGAGGGAATAAAGTTGTGGGAAATATTTATAATTGTTCATCATTGTTATGCTATATTTTTCTAATCTCCGGCTTATTGCAGCCTCCAGAATACATGCCAGAAAATTTAACCATGTATTCTGCATGGGTGGGAGGTGCCATACTTGCCAAAGTAGTTTTCCCTCAAAATCAGCATGTAACTAAGGCAGACTATGATGAAACTGGACCTTCCATTGTTCACCGGAAATGCTTCTGATGGAATTCATCTGCAGGATTCTTCAAACAGCCAGTTCCTTTGCACTTGTATTAGAACATGTGGTAGGCTTTGATTTGACTGCCAGGCATGCTAGTTGCTCGTGTGATTTTTAGAAATAGTGGACCTCCGTTTACTAAATGCAATCATATTTCCTTGCACGAGTGCCTATGCCTATACACCACAGGTAAAATATTTCAGTAAAAACTCGTTCTGGCATTATCATATATACATGGATGTTGCAGCAATATGATTTTTGCTTATCTTTGACATTAGAGCCTGCAAGAGATTCAGTTTGGCCCTTGGTGACCTGACTTGCCCTTCATTTTCTGAACCTCTTATAGTAGTTGGTACTTGGTACTTAATAACTTGCTCTTTGGTTTGCTTGCGATTTGTGATTCTTTGTTGATAACATTTTTAATCAGTTAAAAAAGTTTTATAACACATTTTGAAAGCTATTAATCAACATGAAGTAACAAAATTGCTAACATGTATAGAAAGGTATATGTAAGAGTGCAGAATTACAAATCAGCTTTCCCGTTGTACCTTCTGTAGGTATAGCATCCCTCAGGTGACATCCAATAAAATCTGAACGATAAACAGTAGTTATAGTTTAGTTTCATGTACCTATGGTTTCATGCAATTATTCTTGTGAAACGGCAGCCAGATTCCATTCCTTTGCCATGGAACCTATACCCTTGAACTTTAATTTAGGGTGATTTCATTTCAGACCACGAATGTTATGTCCATAGCCTTTATCGCTATGGGAAGAGTAAAATGCTTCTATGCCGTTATTAGTGGTGATCCTAACCAATGCCAACTCATCATGTGTCCCTTTATGTGGTTCCTGTCTTCTATAAATTAAATGAATATATGGATTAAATAACATGAAGTTTGGGTAACGTTGATCTTTGCTAAACCACTCTACTTTTCAACGGGTCAGTGGAGCACTTGATGGAATTGTGAATCAAATCATCACAATCAATTCCTGCAGGCTTGAGCATTTTTATTAGACTAGCATGATGAAGCTACGCATGTTGCATTATTATAGTCAACCTGTACCTTTGAGGCATGCAGGCTCAGCCAGAGCTCTTCCTTCAAGTTACTATTGTATCATTATTTTATTACTTGAGCTTGTCCTACCTATGAATTAATGGTCCTCTTCTGCAATGTTTATTCATCATAAAGTTCAAATGATTACTGTGCATGAATTGAAGATCCATGCCATGCCATGCTTTGAATTGAATTTCTTTATCTTTAGAGCTAGTATGAATTGAATTTGCTTCATGTTGTTATGTTATATTACTCAACCTTGCTTTAGCTTATAATGTTAATATAATAATGTGTTAATCGAGTAAATCTTCTAAGACAGGAGAATAAACAATTGCATGATAATCTCCAGCTAGAATGGTCCCAAATGCTTGGACACCATGGCTTAATTGCACTAATAGTTCTAGGAAAAATGGTAACTTGATCACCGAAGATAGAAAGGGATGGAGCAAGGGTATTAACCATTTCATGTCTGCATTTTTGTAATTCACAAGTCAGATGGAAGTGAGGCAAACAAGCATCCAGTTTTTGTGGTTAGGTTATAATAGAGTAGTAATATTATTTAGGTTTAATTAGTCCCTGAATTATTTCAGAATTTTCAAGTAGGCCTATGATCTAAAATTTTTTCTAATTAGGTCCCTGAACTTATATAGATTTTCAACTGGGTCATTAAACTAAAAAGTTTTTAATTGGGTCCCTGAACGTATATAAAATTTTCAATTGGGTTCCTAGAGTAGAAAAGGTGAATATATAAAACAAAAAATAATAAAATGATAGATGATGAAATTTAAAAAAAAATATTGTTTGGCATAGTAATAAAATGATAAAAGTTGAATATGAGAGGAAAAATTCACTATTATAAAATAATAATAAAAAATATTAAATAAAAGTTAGTGAGAAAAGTTATTGTTTAGCGTAATAATTAAATAAAAATAGATAAATTTGAGAGATAAAATTAAGTTCTTGAAATGATAATAACAAAATAATGAAATATGAAATTATATTAGAAAATTCATATTTTATACCAAAATATTAAGAGATTAGACTCTTAAATCTCAATTAAAAAATATAAATTGATTTTGAAAAAGAAATGTTTCAAATAAAAATAAAATAGCAAAAGATGAAATTTATCAGATAATGTCATTATTTGAAATTAATTTTATTCTAATATTAAAACAAGAGATTTTTTTTTATCATGCATATTATAACGAGATGAAATTGAGTAAAAAAACAATATTTAAAAAATTAAAATAAATTTAACAACAAAGTTATTGTTTGAAATAATAAATAAAATAAAGAACCTAGTCAAGTAAGTATTACATTTTATTTTGATTGTCAATTTTATTTTGAGTTATATAATTTATTTTAGTATTTATTATATTATTTATATTTTAATTGAGGTTTATCTTAAATTATTTTAATATATATTAAATAATATTTTTGTTTGCTATGTCTATTATTATTATTATTATTATTATTATTATTATTATTATGTTATTTCAAATATTAAATATTTGACTCGGTTTAATATCTTAATATTTTGTTATAAAACATGATTTTTTTAATACAATTTCATATTTCATTATTTTCTTATTATCATTTCAAGAGTTAAATTTTGTCTCTCAAATTTATCTACTTTTATTTAATTATTATGCTAAGTCAATCGCTTCGATAATTTGCTCTATGCGTATGACCCTGTAGACTCACATTAAATTTGCAATAATATTAAATATTATAAACAATGAGTGGTATCTAGCAATGCATCATTGTCACCCAACTCATGAGAGTATTGGTAATTTGATTTTAGCCTTATCGTGACGAAAATTTCTATGCGAGGAAATGTCCATTTGTCCATATGTCTTAATTGAACACAAGGTATAAGAGTATCATCCCCTCGTTAGGTTCAATTATTTGTTCCTCGATCCCCGAGTAGACGTGTAATCGCAAATGGGTCCAATATCATATATTGGCCCATTTTCACGTGGCTATGCATTTTTCACATATCACTCTATCGATGGGTCCAAGACACTTGCCTTTGTTATGTAGGGGCGAATCCTGCCTAGATCTCTCACATCCCTCAACATAATTCATTGCGGGTCCAATAACTACCTATATGATCATTCTGTTTGTGTGACATTTGATAGCATTAAAGCCTGCAACTCCACATGTAGGAATCATAGTGACTTCAAGTCGAATTACTACTTCATTGTGGTCGCCATGAGAATATTTATGACACTTATATAACTATTATGCAAGTATTCTCATAGTGGGTCTAGAATGAGGTTATACTTACAATATATTTAGACAACTCCGGGATAACTTGTTTCTTTATAATGCAAAGTACAACTACTTTGCATTATAAAAAATAAAAAAAATAAAAAATTATTTGAAAGTAGTAGAGAATAGATTTTTATTAAACAATGGTTACAAGGTTAGCTTGGTGGTTAGGACGAGGAAAGTAAGGAGATTGACGTCCCTACTAACAACATATTAACATTCTTTAAAAAAAATACTAATATTAACACTAATATTTGTTTATATAAAAAATAAAAAATAGGTTTTTATTAAACATTTTCCTAAAAAAAACTTGGGCGGATTGAAAATCTATTTAAATTTTTGTCCATAAAATAGAAAAACAATAAGAACTTGAGAAGACCCAGCAAACAATTAGATGCAAGCAGGGTTTTAAAAACCGGACCGGACCAGCTGGTCCGATCGGTTTAACCGGGAATCGGGACCATGATCGGTTCGGTCAGTAGGGAAAACCGGTCCTGTGGTAAATCGGTGCAAAAACCGGAAAACCGGTAGTGAACCGGTTTCCTAAAAAAAAATAGTATAAAAGGATTTGGATCATCCTAGCCAAAACCCAAATTCTTTTGTTTTCAAAAATATGTGGGCTGGTTGTAGATTTTGGGTTGGTTTTTTCCTATGAAGATGATTTTAACATATATCTTTATATTTATTTAGTTTAATTTGAAAATAAAAAAATTGTTCTTAATAATTTTGAGTTGTTATGTTGTTTTTTTGTTTAATATTGTTACAAATATTATATTAAAAATTAAAATAATATTATTTAATTATAACGAGTTCAACCATTGTCAACCTTGGGCCGATTGATCAACCTCGAACCGCCGCCTCTCGGTTCGATGGTGGTCCATTTTGTAAACTTAGGTCATGCAAAGTGATACTGTGATAGTGACGCTCCCTCGTTGTTTTATTTTCTTGACCAAATTTCTTTGATATAATTTCCTTCTTTTATTGTTTCTAGTTATTATGTGAGCAAAAGGTTTGGATTCATTGTCTTGAGATTCTTTTCTTCTGCTTAAGTTATTATTGTTTTCTACACTGCTCTTCGAGGATAACTTGAAGTTGAAAATACGCTAGAAGACAAATGCGAATGTGACAATAATTTAATGGGTTCCCAATGAAAGATTGAATACGCAAAACAATTGGTCCAATATTCATAGGCTACAATTCATACATCAGAACCTAGTTAAACAAGTTCGCCCAACACAACAAAAACTAGATGTCACACTGAAAAAATTAATCACAATTAAGAACAACAATATCTTACTCTCTCTTTCCCCACCCCGGTTCAGTATATACTTCATAATGACTTGAGTCAATGGGCCTTTGGTTTGCAAAGAAAGAGATGTTCAAAGTTCATGAACTTTAGTATTATTGAATTGATTGAGATTGAATAGCTTCAACTTATTTGGCTAGGGATATAAAGTGTTAAGAAATAGGGTTCAGGGTTCAAACCTTGATAAAGAAGAAAACTAACATAATATTTAACTTACTATCATTGCCTTATAAAAAAAATATTATTCAATTGATCATGATGGAACAGCAACATTCTTGTTTCATGCTTAACGAAAGGGTAATTGAGACCTCACGAAAAAAGAGACAAAGTACTTTTTGTCATTTTCTTTTCAGCTAAATGGAACTAAACTGAATTACGTGTCTGTTCTTCCTTTTTTTTTTTAATATTATTTTTTAATAAAGATGGATGATGGAGATCTAAGATCATAGGGGCACTCTGAGTAGGCTCTAATAATTGGTCCCCTTCCCAACTTTGTCTGGGTGCAACCTTGCCATGGACAGGAACATATTCCTGTAAGAAAAAAACAAATGAACAAGAAAAATCATTCCTTACTCTTTTAGCTGCAACTTTGCTTCTTCATTCTATTCAATAATTCAGAAAACAGTCCCACCATAAATGTTTTATCTTGGACCATTTTGAGAGATGGCATGTTTTATCTTATATCATACCTCCATTTTCTTTATGAGTTCTATTGCTGTGTCTGCTATAACCACAATATGCCTTGCAGAGTTTTCTATAAAACCCTCTTCAACTCCCTTATCAAATAAGGTCAGCAAGCTGTTGAAATACCCATCTACATTCAACAATCCAACCTGCAGATTCAAATTTAAAATGAAAATTGATAACAAAAGGGGGAATGTGCCCAATCAATTTTATATATTACTCTTATTGAAAAAGAATGCTTTTCTAAATGCTTCCTGCTTTTAAGCATTTAATCCCCCCAACCCGATAGGTAAGAGACTGATTTCTTGGGATACTTTGCTGGTGCCTAGCGGTGACCCTCCCAATAGTATTTTTGAATCCGTGATCGAACTCTGGAACACATGCATAAGAGATCCAAGTCCCTTCCACTTGGACAACACATATTATTCTTTTAAGCATTTAGTTGAATGACATATTAATTCATCTAAAAGTAATGAATAAGGATAGTCTTACTGGTTTGTCATGTATTCCTAGCTGGGACCAGGCTATCACCTCCAAGAGCTCTTCCATGGTTCCATAGCCTCCTGAACAGTTTGCAACATTGATTAAATTCCTATGTATGTGAAGTTACTATGAGATTGCTTAAAATACCAAAAAGAGCATTGAAATTTTATGGCTTCAATATACCGGGCAGTGCTATGAATCCATCAGCATGTTTGGCCATAATTGACTTCCCTTTCATGCATATCTGCAACTGTTTTCACTTCTCCAAAGGTTTCTCCAGATATCTAAATGAGAGCTTTGATCAGAGTCAGCCTTTAATGAGAGGAAGAATTGAGATTGAAAGATGCACATGATCATAGTAATTAATGATGTACCTCATGAGGCAACAGAGCTTTAGGAATCACTCTAAGAAGGGAAAAGATAAACAATCAAATTTATGAATCCATAAAGGAAACTAATATAATCTAATCTAATGTAACATTATTAACAAAATAAAAAACATACCCAAGAACATGGCAACCTCCATTTAGCATGGTTTGAGAGATTAAACCCATTAGTCCTGAGCTTCCCCCTCCATAAACCAAATCAACATTCCTTTCAACCTGTCAAAACAAATCAAAACAACTACATACAAGCAAACCTTCTACAAAGTAGAAGAACTATACAAAAGGAAAATAACCCAATATTCATTGATGATTACCAGCAATTTACCAAGCTTAATAGCTGCTTCACTGAATGAAGATTTGAATCCAGCACTACTACCACAGAAAACACATATTCTTTTGAACCTTTTCTGTTGTTCATTTTCAGCAGACACCATTCCTTCTCCTTCCATCTTTCCAATATAATCGTACAAGAAAAGTGCTAGTGAAATGGAAGAGTAACCAAAGGAGACACCCTTGTTTAAGAAACTCCACAACTTTATCCAAATGACTCCCTTTTGTCTGCTCGAAAAGAACTTGGCACTAGAAAAGACCCATACCATCTTATATATATACATGGAAAGTAGACGCGGTGAGTGTGATTAGGTGCTCTCTAGGTTGGAAAAAAATATACCATATAGATATATAATTAGAGTGTCATTAAATATTATTATTTTTTAAATGTATGTCAATGTGTTGGATTTTTAAACATTCAAAATAAGGGAAGTCTTGATATATTATTGTTCAAGTCTCTCTCGTGCTACTTACATAACAATTTCCATACAAACTGTTCACAATAGGTGGAGTGATTAAATTTGGGTGATGATATACCTATGTTTATGTTAGGCTCATTTATTTTATATATATAATGTTTAACTTTACCTGTTTAGAACATAAAAAGTAAAAAGAAAATGTGGGAATGTGTAATTTTTATTTTATCACCTAAAAAATGTACAGTAAAATGTTACAAATAAAATAATATGCAAATATAAGACTTTCAAAACCAGATTGGTTACTGAACCATGAAATGTTTGAAGATTATATCAACCCTGATTTAATTGAAATATATATATATATATATATATATATATATATATATATATAAATTAAAAATCACTTTATTTTGCTATTAGTATAATTAATTTTTGTAGCTTGAATTTGATAATTTAAACCATTGTTTTATCAATCTAAAATCAGAACACCATTCCATTAATATAAACAATATTAATAAGCAATTTTATAATAATGAGTGCCAAGTAGATAAATAAATAACTTAATGGTCATAATATTATTAATAAAAATATTATCAAAGTAAATTGAAATGAGTGAATCACCATTTGTAAATTATAGGACTGTGACGAGTTGGTCCATCATATAAAGAAATATGCAAAACGCCCCCAAATTGAAAAACTTTCATTGTTTTACGGTCCCCAAATTGAAGAACATCGTCAAATTGGACTAACTTGATGGACTTTGGTAGAGTTATGATATTTTGATACTAAAATTTTACACCATGACTGACACCCTGGTTTTGAGTAGGGTGCTTATCACTTTACTCTTTCTCTTTCCTTATATCATTGGTTCTCAACCTACTCAAAATTAGGGCATCGTTAAATTTTGGTGTCAAAATATGTAACTCTTTTTTGACCAAGAACGTTTTTGCCTATTTTTTAAACGAGGAACTAACTTATCATTACCTACAAATTCATGGACCAAAATAGAGATTCACTCTATCTTGAAATTGTAAACTATAATTACTCTTTGAAACTAATATAATATAGGGAAATTAAGACTACCTTTGAGATTTGATTTAGTTATAACTCATATCCCTCTTATTTTTGAAATTACACTAACATGTCTCTCAGGTTTTTTTTTGGCATTAACTTACCTTCCACAAAAGTACAACACGCATTAAGACTCGCACCCACATGCACATGCACGCATTAGATTGGTTACCTATGCGCTTGCTTATACATCTAAATTTCCAAAGTTTGGGGTTTCTATAATGTATATATCTACATACACATGCACACACTCACATTAAATTGACCATTATGACCAATTGATCTAGTCCGGATATTAAAATTATGTGTAAATATCATTATTCTTTTATTAAAAAACATTGCGAAGGATAGACACACCCGCACCCCCAGTATGCATGCACACACACACGATTTAGACTCGCTATCTACTATCTTGCTTGTACATCTAAATTCCCTAAATTGGGGTGTATGTATATATATATATATATATATATATACACACACACATGCACACACTTGCATAACTCCGATTTTATGCTTTTAATATCGGTAATAAATATATAAATATTTATATTTTTATCCGAGACTTAATTAGAAAATGATTTTGGGTAAATCAAGACCATTTCCATGTTATACTTATTGTTATAAGGTTACAGATAAAATTTTAGTAAAATTCGGACGAACCGTCTGCAAGCCATGATAGTAAAGTTTACTAATCGGAAAACCTAATTTTGACTTGTAGAACGAAAGCTGTTAAGGTTTATATCGTATTTTGCAATATATTGGTCTTTTTGAAAATTTTCACGTGAAAATAAAATATTATATTTTATACAGCAAAACTTCAAAATATCTTACGGAAAACTTTAAGTGGGTAAAACGACAGCCTAGATATGAAGATGAGGTGATTGATGTGACTGAGGTGTGACGTATTTAAGACGATCCTATCAGAGTTATAATGGCCATAATGAGCATAAATGTCATAAGATCTTTTGGTGGGGAAAAGACCAAAATACCTTTAGTTTTACATGGAAACTACAATTGTGCCATCACACATTTACCCATTTGCCCCCTAACCCCACGACTCCACCTCCAAATAACCACACTTAGTTATTTTCTATTATTCATTTCATCATCTTCACTTGTTCTTGAAAGGCAAAAACACTTAAAAACCTCTATTGTTAAACCTTGAACACTTGATCATCTTCATCACTTTTTTCTCATCAACAAGAGGTAACCTCTTCTCTCCATGATCAATCATGTATTCTTCATTTATTTTGTAAGTTTATGCCATGAATCATCATTATCCAATTTCATGAAGCTTTCTTCAAAATCTCCAGAAAATTGTAGAAAAATCCATTCGACTTGAAACCAATTTCTATGAACTCACCATGATCCCTACATTCACCATCTAAGAGCATGAATCAAGAAAATATTTCCTTTCCTATTTCTCCATTGATGGCCGAAACCCTAGGTTTTAGTGTAAATGGGTTTTACTTCAATTTTTGTCATATGACACTTTGATTTCATCTCTTTAATACTCACGATTGTTGAATCCAAGTGATTAGAAATCAAATCAAATTCCTAGCTTATTTTACTCATGAAGACCGAAACCCTAACCATGTGGGTTAGATGGTTTTTGATTCAATCTTTGTCAAATGATCATTGATTATGTATCTCCAATACTTAAGGATCATTAATCCAAGAGTTTGTAAAAATTTTGTCATCTCTAGCCTAGAAACCACATGAAGGCGAAACCATAGTTCATATGAACTAGATGAATTTTGTTTGATTTTGTTAATTTTGTTTGTGATTTGTTGTGAATGATCAAATTGTGTTTGATTGTTCGAGTCACAAGGGAGAAAACCGGAATTGAATCGGAAAGCACTTGAGAACGAAATTCAAACTCAGCGGTAAGGGGAGTTTACTGAGAGTTTTAGATATCCATATGCTATCTTAGTGTTGTCCGTATTTTGTTGTGGTTTTTTTTTGTGATTTAAATTAATTATTGTTTAATTAGTTATGTTGTTTGATGTAATTTACTTAATTTGTGTGATCATAATTGTATTTTTAAAGTTATAACTGTGATGCATGCTATAACTTGTGAACCTAGGTATTTCTAGGCAAAGGAAGTTTTGTTCAATTTTTAAAATATGACACTTGATCTTAACTATTTAATACCTCTAGTTATATATCTAGAAACTTGAAATCAAAAAGAAATTCCTAACCCTATTTTCTAGTCTTGACTGATTTTTGGGTCATGTGAACAAAATAAGTTTTCTTCAATCTTTAACTAGATCATGCTTTATATGAACTATCTAAGGTGTGTAGGTTCTAAATCCAAGAGTTTGTGAGAAAAAGGAAATTTCGACCTATTTTTGTCATTGGGGCCAAAACCCTAACCTAGTTAGTTAGAGGATTTTGTTTCATATTTTTTAAATAGTAACACTCTTGATTTATGTTAGTTAATACTCTAGGAGCCAGATCCAAAAGATGGAATTGAGAAAATAACTAGCCCTATTTTTGAGTCATAGTTAAAACTAACCTAGGGTTGTCATGATTTGATTTTGTTTGATTAACTAGTGGTTATGTTGTTTTTTTGGTTGAAGGTTAACCATTAACAGTGGTAGAGTAAAGAGGATCCGGAAGTTGGGACTTCGGTGATAAGTTTAGGTGGGGGAAAGAATCAACTTTGTCGTCTGAATGGATAAGTAGTATATATTATAATAATTGTGTAGGAGACCCTAAACCCTACTAGTGGTCGAAAGGACTGACAAGACCAAAAATTGCATTGGGAAACCTTTTTCGTAATACCAATGATGATTTGGTGATTGTAGGTTATCACGACATTAGGTTAATCTTGTGATATTGAGGATGTCCAACTTTATGATTATTGGAATTGTTTGTGATACGGGTTGAGGTATTCTATTGCATGACGTTTATTTTGATGTTTGAATATGTTATTGATTATTATGTTATGCATGATTTGTTTGGTTTGATAAATTGCTTAGTTGATTTTAAGTAAAGATATATGTTGCTCGGAGGTATTTTGTTTGGGTGAGAGAATAATTGTGATTTAAAGGTGCCTAGCCCTGAATTAATCATTTCATATAGGAGGTGACATATAGTATGTGTTGGGGCTAAGATGGAAGGTTGAGGCACTAGGTTGTTATTGATCGTAATTAGTGAGATTTATATAGTTGCATTGTTGGTTCACAAACCGTATGTTGGGAACACACGAGGTCCGAAGTTCTCACGGGATCGCCCCACCTTAGATTGAGATAAAGGCAACTATGTTGTCATCCGATATTCATGAGCACCTTTGAACTAGGGTGTGCACCGATTGTAACATGCAGCTATAGTGTCATTGCTTATGCGTGAGCATTCTTACCATGGATGAGGGTGTGCAATCGACACGGCAAAACTATAGTATCATAGTTATGCATGAGCACCCCGGATCCGTGTGCATTGATCGTAACGTGCAGTTATAGTGTCATTGCTTTGCATGAGCATTCTCCCATGGATGAGGTTGTGCACGTTAACGGGGACGTATGCGATCAACTGATCGATATCTCTAAAGAAAGATGGGTGAGCGAGATTAGTAGTGACCCTTTTGGCATAAAGGTTTAGTCTTATGAGATTGAGGTGAGAGGAAGATATCATGATTCGAGGTTATTGTTAAATATATGTGATGTTTGTCTTTTAATGTTATTATACTATATGCTATGTATTCATTTCACTTATGATGATAGAACTGCTTTCTTATCCCTATATTTTCGTATGTGTACTTTATTTCTTATGTGATGCATCGATAAGACCCTATGGAGAGAAACTAGTTATTGAGGAGCTAGATGGGATTCGGTATAAAGCGGGATGCGGAAGGGCGAGCTAGGACTCGGAGCCAGAGTCTAGTTTTATGGCAGTGTGTCTTAAGACGTTTATATTTCCACAACTTTTAGCTTGTATAAGTATGCACTGCAAGTGTCCCATCATGGGATACCCAGACTAATGTTTAAATACTGATGCATAAATATATGGTTGGGTGTGGTTATATATAGTGCATGATATAATTTCACATGCTGTATGTGATATTTATTTTTAATTTTAACGTTAAGTACGCATTAAGATTAATAAATAATTAATAACACAACGGGACAAAATTAGTGTCTCAAGAACTTTGCTAGTTGTTCACCTCTCTCTTTATCGGTCTTAGACTTCTCTTATTTATAGTTGATCATAATAGATTAGTTGAGGTATGATCGGGAGTTCTTCTTTATCATTTGGATGATAGTCGTTCGACTTGGCATTTAATGCTTTGAGAACGTTAGAGATCCTTTGTTAACCACAGAGGCATAGAAGATAGTGCTTTCTTTGTCGGGTAGCGTTTCTTTCCTCATTTGTGAAACATTAGAAAATCTCGTATAAAGATGCTTTTCTCCTCTTTCGCATAAGAGATATTTTATAGTATTACCCTTTGCCTTTTCTCCCCTTTTTCTGTTTTCAATAGAAGACAAGGGAATAAATTAATACACTCCCTTTGAATTAATTAATTCCTTTCTTTAATGAAAATACCTTTCATCCAGATTCCAAGCAATTTCTTCATAGGATTTTCTCCTTTTGAATAGTTTACTTTAGCCAGAGGAGATAAATGTAACTTCATACTTTAATGCTTCACTCTTCCATGCAAAGATATGAACTTGAACATCCTTCATGTTCTTCGAGTAGTTCGACAAATTGAAGTTCTTGATTCCGTTTTAAGTCCTGGGATATCTTATGAATAATCGACGCTTCTTGATGCAAGTCTTTCTAGATGATTTAGTCTGAAAACCCTGATCCATCTTCTTTCAACTTTCTTCCGAAGAGTGTGTTTGTACTTTTGTTGCTTTCAAGAGTATTTGATCGCGTGTAAAGCTTTAGATGACTTCTTGATCTTTATTCTTCCCAAACCCGAGAAACGAACAAGAAATCTTGAGTATATCATTCTTTCGCCTTTGACATAGTCTTCTCACGAACAACCGATTGATTAGATGATACACTACCCAAGTTGAATGGTAAATACAAGAAGGGGGCTGGAATTGTGTTTGTTAATAATTTTGAAAACAACATTTAAAACAATTTTTGCACACACAAGACGATTAAACTCGAAAAGCACAAAGAGGTAGATCTTTTTTAAAAAGCTTAACTAAAGCAATATCAAAACCCCTGCTAGTAAAAAACAAATAAAGCCGTAAGAGTTTAGGGATAATATTTTCCACAAGGTGTTTTATCCTGGTTGACTCTCTTCCAACCAAGAGTTAATAGCCCATCCTTCACTTAAGGTTTCTCTTCATTATTTTCCAAATAGATTACAAACCAAGTATTCAACACCTCTCCATGCTCACAAGTATTCCTTTCTTACCAAGCCTCTCGAGCTCTAACTCAACAAAGATTTAACTTATGATCTTCTCAACTCACTATAAAGTGAGATATGAAAGTTTAAGATCGCTTGAATATTGCAACAATATCCAAAACTAAAGAATACGGACTTTTGATCTTAAAAGAAAATTAGAATAGAGTGATTATCGATTGGCAAAAGCTGTTCTTGAGAACTTGATGTCTTTATTTATAGCGACCTTCTTCTTCACTTGTATTTCTTCAACGGTTATTTTGAATAGTCCCATTCAGAGATAACATTGAATGCATGTTATCCCTTGTGACTAATAGCTAGATTGTGGCAATGTCAAGAGTACTCTTTGGTTATCGAGGTAGCACAAAATGGAGGCTCATCGCCTCCGAGCATTGCAATTTTGAAAACTTGTTGTTCCTCCTTTGTGTACAATTCAGCTTTTTCCAAATATAGTTGTCATCGTAGAGATCGTTTTGCAGTTTCTCATTGTACGATTCTGCGTTTGCATTTCTTTGATGGTACTATGTTTCTTTTGCAACAAGATAAAACAAGAAAGCAGATAAAAATGTGAAGAACAAATATTCTATAGAAATAAATATCAATCACTTGAAATAAATTCAGAGATTCGGATTTACTTATTTATTCAAGAGATGGAGTTTGTCTACTTGAGAACTCCGTCTACTTATGTGAGACTAAGTCTGTTTCATTATTTTATTTTGCCTGCCTCACGACATGGCATATCCTCTCATCTATCAAGTCTTTGGACTTGTTATACCTCAAACGAGTTATCATAATCTCCGTGCAGTGACGTGGGCACTTAAGAGCTTGTCTACTCGATTATTTTCTTCTATCATTCAATTCGACCATTATTCTTGGGTCATGACATGGCAAGTTAGACACGTCTCACTATCAAATATTTGGACTTGCTGTATCTAAGTAAGTTATCTTGATTGCCTAGTAAACATTTAGTGCCTGCCACTTAAAGAAACCAACTACCAATTAAAAATAAATAACCACTAATATTGAGGAGTCGTCTACATGGGGTGGACGCGTATTTTTCTAAGGAGTCCAACAAAACTTGTCCCCCAAGTTTCCATTACTTATATTATAAATATTCTCGCATAACCAGCATATGTTAGAATCCGACTAACACGTGCCAAGCGAATTAACTCACAGTTAATATCAAAACGTAAGAGATTATTTAATTCAAAACCATTTGGTTCCACAATCTCCCCTTTTTTGATGAGACAAAACTAAGTAATTTGACAAGCAAGTTTAAGAGAGCTATGCAAGCTCCCTCAAGACAAAGCATTCAAATATTTAATCAGAAGCATATGAGACAAACTGAATATAAGTTATTAGATCAATGCAATTGTTTGATAAACTTTGAGAATATGAAAGAACTTAAATAAGCATAGTTTAGCAGATATCGTAAGCCACAAATCCATGCACGTATCGAGTAGTTATAAACAAAATATGCATAACGGAGCAATTATGAAGCTTTTCAAAACTAACTTTTTATATATATAAAAAAATCTTCTTTTTTCTTTCTCCCCATTTTTTGTCATCATACAAAAGGTGAGAGGAAGTGGACTATCATTGTCGATGAGCAAAAATTCCAAAGTTGGCAGAGAAGTGGTGGAGGAGGTTGATTCTAAGTTCTGCGGTTTTCTTGAAATGCATCAAAATTTCCAAGATTTTGTTCACACCTATAAGGTTTAGAGACATAGATACTTGAAGGCTCCGAGAGACTTCCCGTGATATTCCCGACTCATGTTTTTGACTCCTCTGACCAACCGCCAACTCTTTTCATCAACTATCTTGCCAAGAAATTCTTCAAAAATTGGTGGCAGAGCTGTTGTCTCGAACTTCCAAAGATTCTTGCGAAATGAGCAAGTGCTTGAAAAGGTGCTTAATGCCTGAATTATCGCTGCATGCCTTTTTACTCTTCCCGGCTCATAACATGAAATACTCGGCAAAACCATCAATTAGTTGATCTTTTCTCTCTTAATCTTTCTCAAATTATTCAAAAGACAAGGATTCAAAAACAACTTGAAAAGGGGAGAGAACTTGGTTCATCCCCAAGAAGCGTATATTTACGATCTTAAAGACCATGCTCCATGATCAATATGGGATCAGCTGGGCGGAAGATAAGCCTCGCTTTCCAAGGGAGTCATCAAAGAGCCTTTTTTGTGCAATGGTCAATGATTGCTTTCGCTTTGCTCTTTTCACCTATGAAATTTCATGGTCAACTTCCTTCCTAGCCGGAAGTTTTTAACTCCACATGTTGAGCAACCCTGGTTCATCTTATTTGGTGCATCATTTGTCATAAAAGTGTCCGAGTTGCTTCCATGTTACGCCTTTCTTCACCTTTGGGGGAATTATCTCAATCAAGACTACATGACTCTCAAAAGGAAGGGTTGTTATATGAGTTAGTCAAATCAAATCCACCCACCTTCCCTACATTCAATGAGGAGCTTACCATTTTTTGCATCTATTCATGCTCACAGAGCTAAGATAGCCTTCCTGAGCGATAGGGAATTTAGAATTCCCTGTTCATGTCCAACACCATGAAATTCCGTAGGGACTGAAAAGAATTTCCCTACCTTTACTGGGGACATTCTGTAGTATGCCTAGAGGAGTTTTGTAGTGGATCCATCCCTTGTAAAGAGGACTTGGATGGACTCCACCATTCCTGGTTCATAATCTCTCACAGAGAGTAAGAGCATCAAACTAGCACTAGCCCCTAGAGGTCACATAAGGCTTGGTCTATTTTTAATTCTCCAATTGAGCAAGCAATGAGAAACCTCGGATCTTTTAGTTTAAGAGGCATATTAGTTTTTATCACGCATCACGCCCACAATTAAGCTTCTAGTTTCTTTTTTCTACTTGCCATTTTCTTGACCAACCTTTGTGGGAGAAGGTATTGGGGGTTGAAGGTGGGTGGAGGACATACTTTTGACCTATATCTTCATGTTCCTCATGTCCTCCTCTATTCCACATCTTTTCAACTACCCCAAGCTTATCATCCCTCCAGTATATAGCATTACAGTGCTCATGAGATTAACTTCAAGTTGTCCCACAGGCTACCCATAGTTTTAGAATATGTACTAGCTTGTTGGGCAACTGGTTTCTAACACTTCTTATGTGGCACGTTTTATCTACCTTAATGTTAACTCTTTATTGCCTCATAGAGCTGCCTACCTTGTTGGCTAAACTCTTCATTTTGCTTTGTTTGAGTTTTATTTCAAAATTTTCCAAAAAAGAGACTCAAGTTTAGACTTTTTTGTACTCGAGGGATACCCCGTGCGAGTTTCTGGTTTCACTTGGCCTTCCTCGGAATCTTCGTGGTTCAACATGTTTGTTGTAGTTCCCATAGGAGAGATAAGGCTAATTCTTCTTCCCTTGGTTGTAAGGATTTGGGGGAGTATAATTTGGGAACTTCGGGTTGGTGTTGCATTGAAGTTAGGACAAGAGTTCACTAATTCCACTTGGACCGGATCGTGAGCAATACCATGTCGTCGCTCCATTTATGTCATAGTACCTACATTCCAGAAATCTCCTAAACAACATGTGGTAGTTCTATTGAAGTCTCATTAGCCTTGCAAGATTATCAGAAGTTTTTATTCACTTAGGTCAATTTTAGACATAATTAGATGGTGCTATTCATTTCAAACTTTCCCCGAAAATATTTTTGGGTTATTATTTTTCGAATTTCCACATTGGTGATAGTTGGTGGCCACGTTTTCAATGATATTGAATGCTTCAAGAGTTCATTATTTAAATCCCTTTGATTCATGAAACCTCCCTAGTTCTAGTAATACACTCCGTATCCTAACAATTCTACCTCTCGAGACCATGATGTGAGGAAAGACATCCAATAATCCTTTGTAACGACTTCCAAGCTCGGATAAGCATTCTACATGGCCCTTTTGGAAGGTAAGTGCTGAGTTCGTAAGGAAATGTTTAGCCTGGATGGAGGGAAGAAATTCTCCAGAATGCTCGCTTCCGGCTTGGTCCAGAGTTAACAACGCACAGGCACTTGCTTAACCAAGCTTTTGCCTTTCCACGTAGGAAGAGGTATATACTGTTTTAATATATCAATCGGGCATATACATTATTGGCAGCTATGAACTTCAAGAATGTCTCCTCCACACATCGTCGGGTCCTCAGAGGGTAATCATCCAAATTGATGTTGCCTCTAATCATGCCAAGTAAGCAGGCGGTATAGTGTAGTTCTCCGCTTCTGACCTTTCGGCACCTAGCAATCCCAGGTTTCGTACCCTAGTATTTGGGGATGCGTAGACCTTCAGAGGGTTTGATATCAGAGTGAGATTTCCCATGAGGGGAATGGGAATCAACCTTCTCTCCTCTTGTCTTTTGTAGTCTCCCACGTCCACGAAAGGTCACTTTCGATCTCATAGTCAACTTCAACAAGATTTACCAGACTTGGGATCTTGCAACAAGAGAGAAAATTCTGCAGAAGAGAGGTAATTACACTAGAAAAGAAAAAAAAGAAAGAATTAAATAAATAAATAAAATATCCGGAAAAATCAATTTAAAAATTAAATTAAAATTCAAGCAAAACATAGTCCCAACGGCGCCAAAACGATGGAGTGAATCCGCAAAGTGCACGTCTTGAAATCACAATAAAAAAGATTCGATCCACGAAACGCGATCTCAAATAACAATTAATTACTAAAATCAATTAAAGTGGACTATAAA